>JAADVB010000006.1:0-172050 GCA_023334545.1 Salisapilia sapeloensis
CTACGCGAACCTAGCGGCCGCACGCGCGCGCTTCTTCATCAACGAAATGTCGGACGGAGCGTCGACCATCGGCTCCGGCTCCATCGACCCATCCAACTTTGAGTTCAGCGGACTCCATCAAGACCTCAAGAACTGCATGTTCTTCATCTAGTCGAAAATTTTTGAATACTGCGTTTGAAGTGCAGTCATGAGCTTTCCATCACCGTCTTATAATAAGATATTCATGAACTTCAACTTTTACGCACGATGTATAGTACACTGCTAGTGCAAGCAAGATATGGCAGTGGGTCTCCAGAAATAAAAACGAGAAAAATAACATTTTATGATCTATTTCAATCAATCGTCTTTCATTTGCTCAATTGCACATGCACTTGTGTATCACCTCGATACGATCGCTACTTGGATTAGAGACGAAAGACGTCGAGGCCTGGCTTTAGCTTGTCTTCCACGACTTGGTCTTCTAGACAGAGGCTTGCTATCCGTCGTTGTAGGTGCGGTGGTAAGTCCAGCGGACGACGGTTCGTCCTCATACCAAAGCAAGTCTTCTTGCGATGGATAATGTCCATGGCTACTTGGACGAGTGAGGTTCTGGATAGCGACTCAAAGGTTGAAAGGAGCTTTCGACTGTCTTCTGCACGTAGTGATTCGTTTAGTATAGTCGACATGACATGCTCAAGATCGTCGATCGTGTCTGCGTCTTCATCGATGGATGCTACAGCAGTTTGGATTTGAGCACGAAGCTCTGCATCCAACTCGAGACAAAGATGAAAATGAAGTGCAAGGAAGGAGTCGACGCCGATATTCTTCTCTTCAAGTTTCGGTAAGCGATACAAGAGCCTTTTCCTGGCATCGTGTCCATGTTGTCCGAAGTGGAGATACATGAGGGTTGAAGCTGTTTCCAAATCGATCATCCATGCTTCTTTTCCAAAGAGATAGACAGCTTCTTGGAGAGACGGTGTATCTATCTCCAATTCTACTATATCTGCTAGCATGTCGATGGTGGAATTTGTTGCAAAGCGTAGTACGCTAGAAGAGATCTGTACAGAGGTTTTCGTATCAAGCACTTGAACAAGTTGACAGAGGCGACAGAACTGTTCGAGCCGGATATCTTCCCATTTAAGTTCTTTCATCAAGAACCAGTGTTCTGCTTCACTATCGCCCAGTCGCTCTTCCTCACTGTATGCAATCTGATCTCGATAATGCATGCACGATTTAATAATCGCCGCAAGGTGGAGGTCTGAAAGTGTTGACGAAGTGTAGCGTCGATGCATCGCTTCTTTCAACGACGTATGCAGGTCAGGTCTACCCTGCAGAGATTTGATCGCGATGGCATCTATCTGTACCTTACAAAGGAGAAGCCATAAAAGTTCTTGAATGAGGGCTCTTTTGTCCATGTACTTCGATGTCACCAGTGGACGAGTGGAGAATTGAATAGCTAGTGATGGAGGCAGTACAGTGGCTCTGGATGAATGCCGTAAGAGGCTGCTCACGCCTGCTTTTACCTTGTAACGTGGCTGCGTCTTTGAGCTCCTTTGTCCGATGTCTGACGTATTGTCATCATAAACCAGGCGATGGCTCCCTGCTTGCTTGAAAGATGCTGTAGAGGATAAGGGTTCTCCATCCGTCTGTGACGCTTGTGTTACCATGCTTAACAAGCGATACTTGCTTTGCTGCACTTCAATATCTGCTGCTTGCTTCCAGAGGATGGAAGCTATCTCTGAGTCCACGTGTCTATCTAAGTCATCCAGCTTTTCCACCAGGCGACACTCGCTTGCTAGCAACGATGCAAAAAGCACATCTATATCGTTTCCAACAATTTCAATCTGCGTACGGCTTGTCCAGTCTTCTTCATCTTCTTCTGCGTCTGCTGGTTGAATGTCCATAATCTGCTTTTGCTCAAGATTTGTGAGTTGTACGCCTTCTCCCTCTGTTTCCACTGCAGGCGCAATACTGCCCGACCTGGATACAGCATTCCGTGCATGCTGTAGCTCCTGGACTGCTTTTTGAAGAGTGGCATTCTCCGCCTCGGATCGCTTCAGCTTGCGTTGGCAGGTGTAAAGTTGAGCACTAAGCTTTTCATTTTCACTCCTTATATTCTGCGTCTCTGTTTCATACCTTTTGATGCGTTCTGTATGAAGTTCTACTACTTCTTCATGAACTTTAGCAGCATCGTGCGCCTCTAATTGCAGACGCTCAATTTCATCGAAAGCCGATGCAGAGAGTTGGAGCAGGACGAACATGTTGAGACAGACCAAGTCCCAAACTTGGGAAATCAATCTGCATAGCCGAGGAGAAAGCTTTTCCAATATCTTTAGTACTTCGCCCAGCATGTCCGAGCAAGAAACGTGATACGAAGAGCTTCGCGGAAGTAGGCTTGGACCAGTGGCTCTTTGAAGCTTAGGTAGCTGTTGAACGCTAGTGCTAATGTACGACTCTAAATGCTAAAAGATTCAAGTAAGTTTTGCATATACGAGCTGCTGTCGAAGAAGGAAGATGGCATCTCACACTGAGTTCATGGCTGGCAAAGTGGAGCACTGTCATCGGTCTTTAATCCGACGCTTGCGTCCAGCATACCAGCTAAAAATAGCTAGAGCATGGAGCAAGAACATTGTGTGCTTTGTTGATACGAAAGGTCAAAAAGATAAAGTTGTAAAAGGATGCATGCAGCAATCAAGTGGCATGGTATCCGCCAGGTTACCAAAAGTAGGTAGTACATGTCTGGTACGCATATGGTACCGATGAGGCTGGTCATGACATAAAAAGCTATGAACAGCGCGATGGTATATTCCCATGCCTGCATTCTCTTCACTTTGTACGCAACTCAGTGCTTCCTAACCAACATAAATGTATAGCACAAGACGCTGCGGGCTGTATGCAAACGATCGTTCTCCACTGGCAGTGGTATTTTCGACAAAGGTCCTACTAACAAGCATTCACTACCTCTCGTTCATCTTCTGAGCCACATGGGCTAACATATCTCCCTACTATGACTACAGGCATCAAGCGACAGCAACGCAATAATGCAGCACTTTTGCAAGATAGCGATCAGTATGAATATTTGAAAAACGAGGTCGCACGCCGTCTTGTTGATCGCCTCGAGGTAGCTAATTAACTCGCGAACGTCGAAATCGTGTTTATTTACGCTTTGTGATCGATCTGGTATAGGATATCGAGCGTGACTTGCCACTTGCATTGGATCTTGGCAGTGGTAGTGGTCACATTCTAAAGGAGCTCAACTCGGAAGAAGGTCTTGGAGGCATCGAAACCCTCATCCAGTGCGATTCGTCCGGTAGATTTCACGAAGCTAGAGTAGCTAGTTTAATCTATTTATCTATATATTTTATGGTATGAGTAGAGAGAATGCTGCTTCGAGATGTTCCAGAAGAAGGTGACGACCCGAGCGCAACAGGTACGCATTCATCCTCTGCTACTCCCATATACATGGATCGTACTCAATGGGATATATCTGCTTGATGAATAGTGCAAACGAAGCGAGTGATCGTTGACGATGAGTTTCTTCCATTCCCACCACATCACTTTGATGCCGTCCTCAGTTCTCTCCATTTGCACTGGGCAAATGACCCGGAAGGCACGTTCCGTCAAGTATGTACTTTGGTCACACTACCACCACACATCAGGAGTACATACTGACTGCTTTGGCATTAGATTAACGAGTCCTTAAAGCCAGATGGAGTGTTCCTTGGAGCTGTCCTCGGTGGCGACTCTCTTCAGGAACTCCGGTACAGGATCATTGTATCCACTTGTCAAGAATAAACACATAACGATATGTACCATCCATAGGAGCGCTTTTATCTTGGCTGATCAAGAACGTCAGGGTGGTATCACGCCCCACATCTCTCCTTTTCTGCGTGTAGCTGACGCTGGCAGTCTTCTCGTTGAGTCTGGCTTTAGCCTCACCACTGGTGCGCTTCGAACGACGTAGATAGGAACTTCATGCACTTATACTACTTGTTCATGACTATAGTTGACACGGATTTGATTCAAGTGGACTACCCTGATCCGTTCACATTGATGGAACACTTGCGTGGTATGGGAGAGAACAATGCGGTGGCGGATCGAAGCAGCGCTGCAACGACGAAGGATTCGCTCTTGGCTATGGCATCCATCTACCAGTCCATGTATGGCAATTCAGATGGGACAATTCCAGCCACTTTCCAGGTACATTTGTTCATAACACTCGTTTATATCATTGCTTGACGATGGATCTGTGGCAGGTCATCTACATGATCGGCTGGTCTCCACATGAATCTCAGCAAAAGCCATTGCGACGAGGTAGTGCTCAGCGGTCGATGAAGGAGTTAGGAAAGAAGGAGGATAGCAGTAACTAGACAAATAAGACTGACCGAACGAGATGATGCTGCAATCTTATTTGTATGTCTTTTGTTCACTACTTCTTTTTACAAAAAAGTACGCATTGTGCTTCGTCTCAGCTGACGACAAGCGGACGGACTCGCGTACAGACCACACTGTCTGTAGCACTGAAGTACGCGTTCCCACTGCATTTACCATTTAATGACGGCAACGATACGTTGATTAACTGCTCTTCTCACTCTCGTATATACCTCAAGCTTATGCCACATCCAATTCGACCCGGTTCGGCCATTATACCATGCCACGAACAGCGTCGGCGAAACGATGGGCAGCCTTCGTACCGATCTAGTGAGCTTAAAAGTAGAAAACGGAATTGGAATGCGAGGATTAATTATAGGCAGCAACAGGACGAGGGTTTGACTGTTAGTGCTCGTAGGAGTACTGATGGAGCGATGGCAAACGGCGGAACACTTGATTTGTTATCCTCGACGGCAGTGCTTCGACACTCAAATCATCCTGTCGACACGACTCGAGCAAATCGAGAAGGATTGCAGTCGTACCAAAGTAAGGATTTGCCACGTTCTACTGCAATGCCCATGTACGGACAGGAGCAGAGTCCTACGACGCTGCACAGGCAGTTTCCAGTGCAATCACCAGTACCGTTCGTACAAGGTTTCTTACCGCGTAATACGCCACTAGTGCATGTGACGTCCACACGATCAAGTGCACTTTTGAGACCACAGGAAGAGAAATGGAATACTCCATATGCGACTCAGAACTTCAAACATTTTCCTGGTTTATCTCTCGGTGTAAATGCTTCACGGAAATGGCAAAAGAACATGCGTGGAGGTACAATGGCTAGACAGAGTAGGCAAACAGCAGAACAAAGTGCAAGTAAGTCTGAAGCAGCATTAAACTGTGCTCGCATGGAGTCGATGACACAGACTGTTCGCAACAAGATGAGCATGAAGAACATCTTGTCATCTCCTAAAGCAGATATTTTGACCTGGAAGCCAAACTCGATCTCTAGAGCAGAGTCTGGTCTTTTAGAATCGCCTGACCAAGATACCAAAGAAGATGGTGATGACGATTATTACGTTCCGGACGTACAAACCTCGGGACGGGAGAAGCCTACGCCAGCTAAAAACAAGATACGAACGACAGATAGACAGCGTACAAGTGTTGCTAAGAATATAGTAAGCCAGGGGAAGTATGCAGCAGATGTGCATCCGAACAACGTGCGACAGTATGCCAATGCAGAGCAGCAAGATCACGTATCGAATCGAGCTCACAACAGAGAGCCATGCAATACTCCTAAAGTACCCTCCACGAGCTCAGAACACCAACAAGAGCACGTACCTATGCCTGTAGGGTCAAATGATTCACAAATTGTTGAATGTACGAGTCATCCAGACGAACCTCATAAGCAGGTATCATCTAGTGCTTTAAAAGCACAAAATGCAAAGGCAAGTAAAGGACCTCGGACGGAACCTTGCATCCAACGCAGACGGAGGGCAAGCAGCAAAGTGCCACAAAAGCGAGTACCGACAGTCGGTAATGGCTGTGCTGTTCCTCCCATCAAAAGCGTTTTGCCTGAGGTATACCCAGCTCCTGTGGTGCCTGACCATGGTCGTGACCGTATAAGGACGAATACGATGGTCTTGTTCTGCAAGCGAGACTTGCTGCGTTACCAAGTTCGGTCATTATGGAAAAAGTCTTGTGACAAGAAGAAGCGGAAGGCACTGAATAGTCTCGAAGTGGCTGGGAAGCGTATTCGACGACCGGCACTAAAGGCTGATAACGCAGAGGTATGCTCTTCATACGTTAGCTTCACCATAAAAATGTCATCTAATCCTATCGGCTACATCAACGTAGAAATCCACCGTCCATCCAGCTTCACCACCAATCCCGAAGAAACAACCTGTATCTAGATGCAAAGGAGGCGACAAGGAGATTGGAAAGACTCGGTCGATTCCATTAAGCACTATTCCTGATCCATAATACCTTTTACCTTGGTTGCAAAATGGTCAAAGAGAACACGATTTCTATTCTACGTTTTGATTTTCATCCAGTGCATCTTCACTTTCATCGTCAACGCCTGATGCAGTCGGCGACGACAAGGCATCGACCGTATCGTCTTCATTCGACGACTCATGCTCCGCTTCCACTGCCTGTGCCTTGCCTTCGTCCAAGTTCGCAAGCTCTAGCGTCAGCTTATCAATTGGTGTCGCATCACGCTCAAACAAGAGACGAATGGCTGTCCTTGGATCTTCCGCCTCTTTGGCAAGGTACGCACACAGCTTAAAAAGCTGCACATCCTTGGGTTCTTCCTCGGCATCGACATCAGTCATAGCTGTCGCAAAGTCATGGATGAGCATCGTGAACGCTTGTGTCTGCACTAGTTCCTTTAAAAACGTCTGTGTCTCTGGCTCCTTCCTCGTCTGGCAGTACCCATGTCGGTTGAAACTAACGCCTTGTCCGTCTGACGACAAAAAGCTTTGAAAGTCTCCAAGTATCCGTGCAAAGAACGTCGCGAAGGCACTTCGAGTGACGTCTACCCACGGCATAGGAGCGTTCCACTCGCTATCATGGACGTCTGTGGAGACTGCCAAGGTCTGATACTGAGATGCTAAGTCATGCAGGTTCCCTGCCGTTGGTGCTGGGTTAAAGAATCGGAGACTGATCGGTCTCTCAATCGTCCGGATCTTATCGATCGTCTGCATGAACGTGTTATCTAAGACGGACACTCCGTTGATACCGATGAGGACAAAGCCAGGGGAGATGGATCCGGATCTTTCAGCAGCACCAGGCGTTCCGTCTGGCGCGTCTAGAAGCGCTTTGACGACAGTTGACGTGCCTTCTGGCCAGTTCTGTCTATACTCCGAGTTGATCGAATCACTCATCGTGGATTCGAGAGATAATCCGAGTGGTCCGTCACCAAAGACTACCTCAATCTCTTTTAATCGCATTGATGCGTCGCTTTGGTTGCCACCAGAGCTCACGTACCTCGCTGGACGTGGGACTTGAGGAGTGACTTCATCCAGTAGCTTGCGTACTTCTGCCATGGGGAACCGTGGGATGGCAGAAGCATTGCTACGAAGGCCGTCGATGCGTGTGAAGATGGGAGAAACGATATTGTCCTTGTCCAGGTGAACGACGACACAGGATGCAAACGTGTCGGCTGCCACACGAGCTGCGAGAGAGCTCGTGTGAACGCCCATTAAATAAGGAACAGGTGCTTGAACGTATTCGATGAGTTGAACGGGAAGGAACGGGGCGTAAGCGTGCTCCCATCGGAACGGGAAGAGTAGAGCGCAGAGGGCTTCGCATACAGGAGTGAGGAGAGCTGGGTATTGAGTATGGACGAGTACGCGTTGCTCTGTGAGCATGCAGTTAAGGACGTAGACGACATTCTTTGCACTGAGACACTGGAAGAGGACTTCGAAGCAGGCGTCATCCAGATGGGCTGCTTTGCCTCGATGCCAGAGGTAGCGGTAGAGTGGCTGCTGATGGTTCTGCAGTTCGATCGCGATGCCAGGACTGGCATTGAAGGATATGGTGGTCAGGAGATGTACTACCTCGTTCACTTGGTCGTTTATGAGTGGCAAGTCGTTGTCCGAAGGAGAGACTTCCGTCTGATTACTGGATAAAAGAGGCCTTGGTGCGTCGTTACTTATATGGTCGTCATATAGCCATCTACAATTGAAGATGTTTAGCATGAATCTAGTCGTATGAAGCGAAGGAAGTGGATTTACCTCAAAAAGTGTCGAAAGAAGGAAAAGAAGGGATGATGGGAGATGACACAAAATGCACGAGACGTCCGTTGGCCAGCTACAGATTGATATGAATACGCTTAGTGGATAGAAGTAGTAGATTATAGTTGAGGAATAGTACCTGCTTCATCATACGTATCTGGGACGTACAGAGCAAAGCCATAGGCTCTTGATCCGTCGCCCCCAGTGAGAGAAAACGAGAAGAATAGAGGAATCTGCGAGTAGGGTGGATGTATTAGCGGACTACAGCATTCTGGTAGGCAGAACTAGACACCAATATAAGTTTTCGTCCATATCATACACAAGAATCAATGTAGCTCGAGGAATAAAATGGCGTACATAAGGTAGTCCGTCCGGCAATGGGAAGTCTGGATGATCTGCTGCTGGTACTCGATTGCATACTTTCGGCTCCAGCTCTGCTTCTGGCTGTAGTAGCGTATCATTGTCTACAAACCAACATATAATCAGTCCGATAAGCCCATTTTCGTCTGAACCCTTGGAGGTATTATCGATTATTACGACATACCTCGCTGTTCATTCGCAACCACTTCGATGACATAATCCACGAGTCTTGGCGCTGTCATTGACACTACTTCTCCGCTCGACTCGACGTCACAAGTCGGAACAAGAGGAATCTGAGCACCCGAACGCTATGCTCGAGGACGAAGTTTCAATTTCGTGTCTCACGCTCGTATCGGATTGGCTAAATAGAAAACCAAAACAACATGTTCGCTTCCGAGCCAATCAGCAAGTAGAATGAAGTTCGATATCATGGCTGGGGCCAGTTGCCTACCATCATGCTGGCGCTGACGGTACTTGGTCGACGTGGGTCACGTGGCTTTGCCCACAGACTCGTCGGTCATTCAAGACCTAGAGCTCGATTAGCTCCAGTTGTTGCACAATACCTGTCGTCTTCAGCAGGTCCATCGGAACCGGAATCACCGCTCCAGAGACGTAATACGGATGTGAACAAGGCATATTTTCCGACTAAATCAGGCTATCCAACGACATCGAGAGACGTTGTGTTTCGTGCCATGGCTGGCAATACAGCTATTTGCATATTAAAAGGCCTCGTGTGGTTAAAAACAGGTAGTAGTGCCATGCTATCGGAAGCCATTCACTCGCTTGTGGACACTGGCAACCAAGCTATATTGATCCTTGGCTTACGTCAGGCAAATCACGTGCCGGACAAGAAACATCAATATGGATACGGTCGAGCAGCATACTTTTGGTCACTCATCTCGGCACTCGGCATGTTCTGGCTTGGAGCTGGCGTGACTGTCACCCACGGCGTACAGACACTCTTCCATCCACCGACAGAGTTATTGGTGTCGTGGGAGACATGGGGAGTACTCAGTGCATCCTTCTTGATTGACGGATGGGTCCTACAACGTGCCGTTCGCGAACTACGCGCGACGCAACCGTCCGGCATGTCCTTCCTGCAGTACGTCCGCGGGATCAAAGACCCGTTCATGATGGCCGTCTTGCTAGAGGATACGACTGCATGCACTGGTGTGCTCATGGCTGCAAGTGGACTCGCCGCCACTGCAGTGACTGGAAATCCATTGTACGACACCGTCGCGAGTATCTCGATCGGCGCGTTGCTAGGCAGTGTCGCCGTCACGCTCATCCGACTGAACCAGCGGTATCTCCTCGGTCGTTCTGTAGAGCCTGAGATTGAACAAGGCATCCGTCAGCTACTGCTCAGTCGTCCATCTATTGATAACGTGTACGCGGTGCAGTCACAGTGGGTTGGACCATCAACGTTCAGCTACAAGGTACATCATCTCCTGTCCTCTCTCCAGTGTTGTTATTCTGATTGTGCATGCGTAGGCAGAAGTGGACTTTGATGGGACGTACTTGGCCGCCAAACTCTTACAAATGTACTACGAGTAGCTACTTGTAGTCGATATGCACAGCTCTAAGTGTTCTATGTGTCTATTAGCTATAAGCCAGTGTTTCTCAATGCGACCGAGCTCGAGAATGACTTGCCACTCATCTTATCTTGGTATGATGTTCATGTACAAGTTTCTTGTAAGTTGTATGAACGATAGATGCGTTAGGTATGCAGAAGACGTGACGCGATTAGTCGAGAAAGAAGTGCAGGAAGTGGAAGCAGAAATACGTAAACTATATCCAGAAGCAGCGTTCATAGAGCTCGAACCAGATAGTAAGGACACGGAGATGCGTGCTATCTCGAGCATGGGGACCAAGTCCCAGCGAACGAGAGAGCGAGAGGCCATGTCGAGAGCACTGGCATTGCTATCACGTACGCTAGAAAGAAAAGCTCCGGCAGAGAAAGAGGACAGTCCGAAGCAAGTGTAGACTGAGAGAGCCATATCTACTAATGACGTTGATATATGCTTCGTACATGTAGGATGAGTCGACATGTAATAAACACTTTTGAACATCCTACTTTTCATCCGGAAGAATGTCGATTAGATCATATTGTCTTTGACTTTCTTGTCCTTTTGTTTCGCTTCTTCTTTCTCTTTCTGTTTTTCCAAAATGGCTAATGGGATCGCAATAGGCGGAGCGGTAGATGGACGTTCATGATAGGCGTCGATGAATGTTTGAGAGAAGTGAGCAAAGGTATCGCTTGAGATGTGGTCTCGAATCGCTTGGAAGAAGCGACTATACTGCGAGAGGTTGTGTAGGTTGAGCAAGACATCACCTAGCATCTCTCTTACGTCTAGCAAGTGGTGGATGTATGCTCTCGAGTAAGATGTGCAAGCAGGACAGGCACAGCCATCTTGGATCGGACGCATGTCGTCTGCAAAGACAGATTCACGTAGATGGAGGACGCTGCCGAATTGCTTTCGATCTGCACTTCGGACAGAAGACACGTCATCGTCGTTGATCCATGGGATGAGTGCCGAGCCGCCCTTTGTGAGCTCGTAGGGGTACGTTGTGACGAAGGCATCGATACCGACTGCGACGGATTGGAGGATCTGGAGAGGGTGGCCGATACCAGAGATCAGCCGCGGGATGGATGTCGACTCGACTTCTTCTACACAAGCTTGAGCGAGTTGAAGACGCTCTTGGTCACTTTCGACATCGTCCAGGCCACTGAGTATGACAGCGCCAACATCTCGCTTTGACGTTTCTGATGCGCTGTACCGACGTAGCTTTTCGTCCTGTCCGCCAACAATGACTCCAGCAACCTTTGGAGTGGATGCGTCGATGGATTGTAGACACTCATCTAGCCATTTGAGAGAGATGTCGACTGCTTTGCGATGACGGTTCTTGCCGTAGCTTAGATCGACTTCATCTGCTAGTGCTATGGTGAGGTCGGATTGGAGGGAAGCTGCTACACTCATGTACTCGCTTGGTGCCACGACATGTCTGCCTTTCGTTGTATTGATTGAAAACCCACTCTTGGAGGAGGTGGATGTCTATGAAGCAAAGGAGGTGACTTGGTTATTAAGGGGATGTCAGACAGGAAAATGGAAGGATAGAACGCACGGATGCTTTTGAAAAGTAGTCTTGAGCGGATAGAATGACTGTCGTATCATGAAGTTGTAGAAGTTTTCGCAGTTCTGCTGCAGGAGACTTTGATACGGCGTCGGCAAAAGTGTAGCTGAGAGCAATACAACAGATACGTATAAGCATATAAAGGGTAAGAGCTAGAGATAAATGTACATGTCTGCAAAATTCACGACGCGAGCACTTGCGTCTTGTACATGCTTGGAGTTGTCTAGGTACATGCAATCAAGTGAGTTAGTGGTCTGCTCCATCCATCGGACTAGGATGAGGCGTGTATAAACCTCATAAAGCGAAATATGGATACAGTATGATGTAGATGTACCTGGTGTGAGGAGTGGGAGATTAGCACAAACTGTCGGTGGTAGAAAGCATGGAGTCGATCGATCCAGTAGATGCAGCGACCGAGCTCTACTCGGCTCGACCTTCATTACGCTATTCGTATGCAGAGGTCAAAATTACCTTTCAGAGGTAAACATGTACTTTGAGAGGCTTCAGCCTACGCTCCTAGATTACTACACGACTCAAACAGGGATACTTTCAAGTGTGGCACGGCCGGTCTTCAATCTCTCCAACCATCCGGAAGATGATGGGAATGCCACCATATACGAGCTCTGGCCATCCAACACGGCCTCCTTGGAGACGAGGAGGGACATTGCGAGACCGATCTCAATTCGCTAAGAAGTAGATGGCATCAACTAGCTCTTGTGTATTTCTCCACGAGTGTTAAAAGTACGCTAGACGTACTCGCTCTGTCGTCAGTGTACTCGTGAGCTTCCACTTCCGATGCTCTGATCTTTCGCGTTCAAGGATGAGGTGTGCTCCTACAAACTTCAAGTCAACGCGAGCTTGAACATATGGATCGTTTTTCAGTGAGCTCTCACGAAGCAAAGAATCACACGTAGGGCCGCTAGGTTATCCCAATCGATGCTTTTGAATACGCTCTATTCTCCTATACCAAAAGTGGAAAAATGATGAACAAAAGTTTTTGGTCGATTGTCAAGATCGCTACTTGGTGTCCTCGTGCTCCAGTGTTCGATTGATCCGCGGCTTTTCGAGATCATACAAAAAGCTAGTGAGTCCAGAATTCGCAACATTTTCCTTACAAGCAGCGGTGTTGCTTCGAATTACTAGCTTTTTGTATATCTCTGACCGACAAAGCGACCTAAGCCACATCCTTGAGCGAGGATCACGAGGTAGCGATCGAGTCGACTACCCAAACTTTCGATTTTCAAAATTCCAATTTTGACATATACGGATAGAGCATGCTCAAGAGTGTCTATTGAGCGGGTCTAGAGTGTCTGCATGGCATTCCTTCGCCTCTAGAAGACCGGAGTATGTCTACGACTGTTCAAGGTACACCGTCTACTAGAAGGCTCGATTGCTGTCCGAGATTGCCATGCGCGTGCAGTGAAAGTAGAAACTCGATGGAAAATAGTACAGCTCCTGCTCATTCGTTGTCGTGGTCTTTGTTAATCATGCTTTTATCATGTACTTGTATATTGTCATCGGCTTCCTCTTCGTGATCGTTATCATGAAGCACAACTATCTTGTCCAAGACGACCGATCTTCCACGCCATAACCAGGCTTCACGCACTTTGAACATCGATTTACTGCTCTCTCCATCTTTTGATGCACTCTTGGATAAGACGCGTCTTGATTCGAGGATCCACTGTCCACGTCGACTTCCAACTTCCACTTCCTCCTCGCTGACGATAGCTTCAAGCTCTTTATTTCGTGATGCACGCATTCGATCCATCTTGATGCTTTCTAACGACGGTCATGCACCTCTTCAAAGTTACACCATCGCACGAAGATAAATAAAAACGTTTCACATCCGACTAGTTAAACCACCGACAGATCAAATATGAAATCTAAAAGGATTTACTTGTCGTTACTCGTCTTGAGATCTGCTTCGGCTACTAAACTCCATAAGAGGGACGACGGATGGTCGTCCATGGGCACACTGGAATGGAAGGTTGCACCCTCGAAGACCCTGAATGATGCGTTCGCAAGAGCGAAGGGAAAGAGGGTCACCAAACATGATCGCTCCACGGCATGCACGAGAATGTAAAAGACGCGTGATGCTATGTGGACGAGAGGAGTCTCTTGGACATTCAGGATACTTCATCACATGCACCAACAACTCGCGGAAGTCACCGGTCGTTGCGACGCGACGGTCGATCATGGGACTCGATAGGAGCGATATCGCTGAGCTGTGTTGCCTCGCATTTGATGCTGCATGCTCGAGTGGTGAGACCAATGTTGATGTATCGCTGATGGTGCATCGAAATCCCCATTTAGCCAAGTAGTCTTGATGGTGACGAACTGTTTGCACCTCTTGTATATTCAGATGTAGTTGAATGGGAACTTGGTGCTCGTGGATGTTGTCAGGGTGGAGGGATCCATCATCTCCTATTAACTCGTTTTCCATGAGCTCTAGGCGAATCCGTTCATCTGCGGCATGCTGATCGATGCATAATAGGCGTTGACAGGGAGCATCTTGACTCTCTTGCACGACCAGTATGAATTTATTATCGACTTGACCAAGAGTACGAAAATTGGCTAGCGAATCCCGGTCCAGCTTACAAGAAGTCGTACTTTGACAGCCAGAAGTGTCTGTCGTTGGTGCTTTGGACTGGACTATACCTGAAACTTGACTTAGTTTAGGCAACATACCCGACTTCTGACTTCCTTTTATACGAGTCGGTTGGAAATACTTGGAAGGAGTGAATGGCGTGTCTTGCGAGAAAGATGTTGGTGCTATCAAGCTAACCTCATCGAGATCTCGTGAAGTCTACATCACATATACGACGGCTTTATGAACCTGATACTGCCAAATTAATGAGTTTATCGTTACCTGAATTGGACGACTTCGGCGCTCTTTCCAAATTTCCTGAATTGGCCTTGTAAGTGCCTTCATGTACTTCGAAATGACCGTCGAGTGACTCCTGTTGCTGGATATTATGTTTTCTTGCGATACACTATTCACTAATTAATACTTCAGGTGCTCCTGTGGGTTGGTATAATTGCCACTCATACCTTACGGACTTGCTTCCATTGCCAGCACACTCAAGATGAGAGACGTCTGGGTGACTCTGCGCCTCAGTGTGGAAGTGACAGGGAAAATATGTTTCCTCCATATCCTAGATTGCTTGTTTTATAAATTTATTTTGCCAGGAAACTTGTAATAGAAATGCTGTACATGTATACAGGCATCTAGGAAGTAGCGATCGTCATCTAGAAGTGTCGATTCTCTTCCAGCATATCTTTTAGATGAATATTTTGATTTAGATGTCATCATTGAGTATGTGGCATTTTCTTGACTTGGTCCGAAGAAGGCACAACCGTACTCCTCCTCTAGATACTTCTGCTTGTCTTCCATCATAGGAGTTGATTGAGGCAGGTAATCGTCAAAAGTCACTTCGCCTGGAACGCCGATGTGTTCATGGTACGTCGTGTCGATATCCAGCTCACTCAGGGGCTCTCTCAGGTCTGCTTTAACTTTGCTATTCATAAACGGTGAGCATCCTTTATTGCTGTCAGCTCGGTTTCTCTCAAGGCAAATCTACGGTGTATGTGTCAAGTCATGCCATATCGAACTCGAAGGCTAGGTAGAACAGCGTACATGGACGTATTCGTAGCACAGGTCTTCTAAATCGCTTCGGTGGTGTACGTTCACACTCTTTGTCCCATCAATTCGCGAGAAGCCACACGCGTGCGCATTGCAAGTGATCTTGAGTATAAAGATAGGCACTAGATGATGTAGCTTATTAGTACTCACTCTACAAGTATTGCGTTTTAAGGTACAAGTACGAACCTGCGGAGTATGCCAGAGCTGCATCATTAAAAATCGCTGCGCAGCTTTCGTGGAAATTGTCGATCCACTCATTTCCAAAGTAAACGTATTGGTAGTAAGCTTTTGCTTCTTTGGAAACCTTGGGATGATCGTTTGGTGTTGTGAAGATCAGTCCAAAGTACCCATGGACAGACATGCTTTCTTCCGGAGAAACTAACCGCTTGTACTACATTGTTCAAGCCAACCTTTGTCAGTCTGATCTACCGCGGTGTTTGTTGCGCTTCTTCTATTGAGCATCGCAATGAAACAATGTACCTTTAGATCGTTGTACAAGTACTGTCCAAACACCATTAGTAGACGCTCGTTGTAAGTCGCAACTTTCATGATGCGAATTGGTGGATTGCTGCTGTCTGCAAAGCACACGAAACTGAATATTGGAGCATGTTCGGCATATTAAAAGGTACACAAGCCACTACCTTGGAAGTGAACTGTCAAGTCGAGTTGAGGCCTAATGATGGAGACGATTCGGCAAAACCCTTGAATCTTGCGTACGACCTGTGATTGGTACTTGATGTCGCGCTTGATGCTCTTCGTGCGCACCGGTAGTCTGTCGAATAGACCGTGCACTGTCAGTGTCGTTCCACTCCGCGTTTGATCATTGGTAACTTTCCGAATTGACTTTACGACTCCATTCTAGTCGATAGCATGCCACGGTAGCCCATTAGATATCATCGCGAAGAAGATGCTTTGTAAGTGTGCATGGATATTACTTGTATCACTTTTTGGAGCGTTGCCCAGCTATGAACAGCTCGGGATGTAATTTGTACGCTACCTAGAGTTGCCAGCATCAGTAGGAATTGGCCACGACGGCCGCGGTGTTTGACTTTCTGGATCATGCTTCTTGAAGCTACATTTTGACATTTTAGGCCGTCAGCGAACTACTTGTAAGCTAAAGGCTATAGCATCTACCTCTACTGACGCCAATGGTCTCTCGAAGTCCAGTTGCTGGAATACCGTTCCCTGAAACCAGAGGTAGTAAACATTAAAGTCGTGATAGCATGTAAGGATGTTTCATAGTGCTCACCATCGTCAACGATAGAGAAAGCACTTTGAGAAAACGCGATCGTCACGGTTATTTTAGAAGCCTCTGCATCAAGTGCATTTTGAATCGCTAGAATAGACTCAGTATTATATTTGAAGTGGAAACAGGCTCATGGAATCTGATCAACTTACCCTCTTGCACAGCCATCGCAAAAGTCGGCAGCGAGTGGGAGGCAACAATGACGTCCTCAGTTTCCTTTGTAACTCTAGATAAGCCGTCCATATCTTGTCGCTTGGAGTGAGTAGACACTGATCAGCGTCCGCTAAAGGTGCTTTCTCAATTCTGAATATGCTGCTGCTTTCGCTCCGAGAAAGAGCACTTTCCACGACGTATATGGGTATACAGCAATGTCTGCAATGGATAAAGTACTTTAGAACTGATAGAGTCTTCTAGAGGACCCTCAAGAAGCAAATATCGATCATCACATTAATCCCTGTATTTGTTTTTGCTCTAGTTACCCCCAATGCAAGTTATCCGGATCAACGCATAGAGTAAGCAATTGGACACATGACAGCTACGTTTACTTGACTTGTAAAAATCCACGCACGTCTCCAGCAAATGCATAGAGGTTATTCTTAAACTCATTCCGCAGTTTGCGTGTCGCCACATTTCCCATAGCCATGTCGCCTGCTGATAAGAACTGCACCAGCGAAGCAAACGCCGCCATCAGTCTCTGCTGATTCCCTCCATCTTGCTGCTCTTTGCTAAACTCTTCTGCGATCGAGTAGTACCGATCCTGTTCAATCAGCACGAGAGGGAAAAGAGCTTCAGCACATCCGTCCAAGATGGAAGGATTGAACTCTTCATAAAGCACGATGCGGTAGATGGCTCGGATATAATGCAGAAACATGTCTGGGTTGGCTTGAAGCGGTCCGCTAAGACCAGGTTTCCCTTGCTGTTTTGCCTTCCAATGGAAGTCAGCCAGCTCTCCTAGTGCCTGGAAGCTCTTACGCGCTACATCGACTTGTACATGACGAATACCAAAGAGTAGGGACTGCAATAGCATGCCAAGTAGCTGGTTATCTAGCGACGATAGCTTCTCAGCGTATACTTCGATCATGTACGATATGAGTGCAAAGTATTGGGAACTTAGACTCGGATACTGCAGAAGTTGTTCTGTCATGAGCGGGATGATCTGACTGAGACCGGAGAAGACGACCTTGGCGACAGTCCCAGACGCACTCTCAGCGCCAGACTGTTCAAGCGAGTAGTCTGCGAAATCAATAAAATCTTTCGTGACCAAGTGAGAGAGGAGCTGTAGCAATGCGAGGAGATCAGCAAAGCTCTCTTCTTCCACGTCACCAAGGACACTCACTTTACGCAGGTTATGTCGACCATAGGACAAGATCAGATCGTTACATGCAGTGTACATATGCAGTGCTTCTTGTGGAGACAAGAATGAAATCTGGGTGTCAGCAAGAGAGCAGAAGAACGTTAGTGTCAAGTAGACTAGTTGTGAATCTCCATGGAAGAGGTCAAAGAGCTTGACGATTGACGGAAGAGCAGGCAAGGTGAATGCAGAGATGAGTCCCTGCGTTCCAGGCTCTGCTGCACGTGCGATGCCAGAGTACATTTCCAGTACAAGCTTTAGTTCCTCTTGGATACGCACGTTATTCACGCAGTCGGTCGATCCGAGATTCGGGATGGATAAAATCGATTGCAGTCGTGCCTCTACTGGGCGCGACACAGCTAGGAACTGGTTTTGAGCCATTTCTTGGTTATCAGCAGTCGACGATGCTCTGCAGAGAACTTCTGTAAGCACACCACGTGACTGGGATGGGACACGAGCGACAGCAGCTCGCAGGGCATCCGTCTCTTCCTTTAACGTCACCACTGACCCAGCAGCACCATTGGCTTGGATGAGAGACTGCCAAGTAGGACTATTCAAGACGCTGCCGATGGCTTTGCTCTTCGCCAGCACGAGGAAGCACTCGAGTAGGTTTTGCATGACACCTGGTTGCGTCGGCCAGTGCGCCAAGTACGTAGTGCACTTTTGAACAAGGAAGACGATGAGCTCTCCACCATGTCCACCGTTATCAGTACGAAATAGCTGTCGAAGGGCGATGGGGGTGTTACTATCATCACGCACGTTCTCTGGATTCATGTACGTCGCACAGATGCGAGTGATCGTTTGTAGTAGTTGCTCTCCTACGAACGGACTTAGGAGCGAACTAGAAGGGTTTTGAGCAACGCGAGTTGTCTCTAGTTCTAGTAGATCACTCAGAACATAGCGGAGTATACTAGCAACAGATGGAGCGTCTGCGGACCCTTGTTCCTGGAAGGTGGAGAGGATACGAACGGGTATGCCTGGACGCTCACTTCGATAGTCATCAGCAAGGAAAAGACCGATGAAACGAAGCAAGAAATGGAGCTTTTCAAAGTGCTGCGATAGCTCTGGTGGCATATCACGGGTGTCTCCTCGAGCGGCAATGACGTTCTGCGCATCCGAGACGACGGATTTTGTGAGTGTTAGGAGCAAAGATGATGTCGAACTAGCGTTCATCCGAGCTAGAGCTGCTGCCATTTCTATTTGCTCTAAAGAAGACATCGGAGACGGTTCTTCCACGTCATCTGCCTCCTCTTCCTCCACCAAGGCTTCGATAGCTGCTAGTTCGAGCTGGACTTGGAGATACAAGTCGACGACTGGTGCAGCATACTTAGCGAGTGCCGAGGTGATAGCTGTGGTGTTGAGTTGGTTCGACTCTGCTCCATGCATTGAAGCAGGGATACTCGAATCAAGCAACGGATTGTCCACGAGAGCGACCCATGCATCCATAAGTACGTCAAAGCCCTCTAGCTGCCATAGTTCGTCAATATTCTCTCCTATATGATGAAGCTGATGTGCTTTCGTCTGTTCCAGGGCTAACGAAAGGAGTTTGCAGGACAACGAGGCTAGCTCTTCGACAAATGGCAAGAATATATCTGAAGAGGAACTCGCGAGTCCTTTTAGTCCGAGATTTACAACAAGTCGAAAGAACAAGTGGCTCATATCAATCAGTTCTCGCGCCGCAACTTCACATGCAGTCGGGTCATCTGCTGGCACGAGGTCCAGGAACGGGTTACGAATGATCGTAGTTGCGCCTCGGAAGATCTCAGCGAGAAACTGAGTCTGTTCGACTGTAGACACGAACATGGAACCTTGGAGAGATGCTAATTGCAGTAAGAACTGACGTGATAGATGCAGTAGCGTCTCATTTTGCGCGCCGATGCTACGAAAGTAGGCGTACGTATTGAACGCAGCGTGAATGAGAGCTGGACGGACGAGAGCAGAGCGCCAGGACTCAGATGCAGCGATCATTCGCTTTTGCTTATTCCCACTTGCTTCGTTCGAAGGACCAGAGAGACTCCAGCTGAGGTTTAAATTGCTACCTGCACCTTCAAAGTTCCAATTGACTAGTTCAATACAGAGTTGGAAAGTTGTTTCTAATAAATCCAATTGCTCTTTCGGAATGGCAGACACCGATCCTGCAGCTGGTTGCATCGATGATGCTGCCATCTCACCGCCATTCGTGTACACGGACGTCGACCGAATGAGGTCTTCTAGTAATTGCACAGCAAAGCTCAGTAGTTTCGACAAACCCTGCTCCTCCAAGTTTTTACGAGTCTTCGTGTGGAACTCTACAGGTTGCAGCATCCGACTTGACCGTGAGGCCGATGAAAACTCCGTCACGAACGCAAGCATCCACTTGGCAGCCGTCAATCGAGTCACAGTCTGCGTCGATAGTGCACTCACAGGTGTTGCTGCATCCAATTGCGACTGATCAGAGCCAGCACTTCCGTGAAGTAGCATTGCACCCATTTGATCGAGAATAGCGTCACGCTCTGGCTGCGTGCGTTCGAGCCATCCACGCTTGAGGAGTAGTGAGATCGTTTGCAAGATACTACCTGATACGAAAGTTGGCAGCTGGGAGTACCGCTGACTGACGAAATGCATTAACGCATCTAGAGGTTGTGATCGCTCCTGTGGACTTAGACTACGCCATCGAGTGAGCGCAGCTTCTCGGATCGCGACGACGCAATGGAATTGGACGACTGCATGCTGTGTGCTTGTAAGAACCTGTACAGCCTCATGAAGTATTTGCTGACGTCTCTTAAATTGCTCTAGTGCATCACGTGCCTGCGGGTCATTCGGTGCCGCCTGCAGCCGCAAGCATGCAGCTTCCAACGCTTCCATTTTGGTGTGAAGTACCGGTACAGTACCTGCAGATGGGTGGTACGATGCTGGTATTTTGACGGTACTTTGACAATAAAAAGGAAGATGGAGCAAATGACTCAGATCACTGCTCGTTGCGTGGAAGTAATCGCGCTCCAAGGACGACGTGGGATCAGTATTCGAGAATTGTTTGGTGTAGTGGATCCGTCAGCAGATAATGAGCTTCGAATATTTATGTGGCGCGTTCTAGTGGCGATGAGCGGCCATCAGCTCTTCTTTTATCGCCTCGTCGGTGGCAATCGCATGCGAGAACGTGGCAAGAAGCGGTCTATGAAACGCAAACGATCCAATACAAGTTCTTATGAGAGTTTAATTCCGGTACGTAAGCAGAAACGGCCGTCGCACGCTACTAAAGATGCAGAGAAGGAAAATGACCAGGAAGATCAGGGACAATCTGATTGTAGTCAAACAATTGATACAGGTGAATTAGAAGATACGCCAGTATCCTCAATCACAACTAGAGACTACTCTTTGGGTGAAGAAGTAGACGTTAGTTGTATGACATATACCCAAGCGACTGCAAGTGACCAAGATAGCGTGGGCGTCATGGCGTCCGAGGAGTTCAGACTGCGTGCGTTAGGCGTTGAAAGTACAGAGACCTTAGATGCATCATCTCCCGTCTACGATTTATTAGAACTTGTTGGTCAGGCTGGAGTATCTGGTCTGTCGTCTGCTAGTGCACTTGCCACTGACCTCTTTGAATCGTCTTCTCGATTCTACTATTGCGTTGAGCAACTTGTGCTCGGTGGATATGCTGTACGGAGAACAATCCAGGATGGAAAGAACTCATACATTATTTTGTATTTAAAACACTTCGCCAATGAATCTGGTCAACAAGGCACTCACGACATCAACTGTACAGAAGGATCGCCGTCTTTCGATGCGATAGCACATTCCATTGCTCAATTTCTTCGTGATCGTGGTCAAAGCAATTGTATTCTTGCCAATATTGGTCATGAACTAGGCTACAGCAAGAAATTTCAACGTTCGCTTCGGAATCACTTTACCAAGATGCTCGCAAAGGACGCTACATTTCCACTCGTCCCGTTCAAAGCTAAATGTACATCCAGGAACCAAGCTGATACTCTTGTAAGCGGACGTTCTATGTGGTGTCTACGCCTGCAAACGAAAGCTTCTGATGAGAAAATAAGCACAAAGGAACGTACGAGCTCACTTGTGCTTGAGTCTGGACTTGTGGAGCAGGCAAGAAATTTCATTGAACATAGAGGTCGTGAGGGTCTTACGATAACCGAACTTGGAGATCAATTACAGGTGCCTACGGCCAACATTCTCAAGCGTCTGACGAATGAACTTATTATTAAGTACGACGTGAGAGCGGAAGAAACGACCGAAGGGAAAGCAAAATCACAGCGATTATTCCTCATACCTTCTGGGAATAGTAGCAACAAGTCTACAGCTGACTTACGTAAAGATGAAAGCGTTGAAGAGGGTAAAAGAGCCGCTTCATCCTCATCTACCTCCAAAGTATCATCTGAAGATCGCGCTATTCGAATACTTGACATTGTTGCAGACAAAAAGATCGTTTCGATGGACCAATTGCAGTCTAAACTAGCGGAAATGGAGCAAGTGATAGGTGATGGAAAGAAAGCTACAGCACAAAAGTTGGACTTGCGTTCAGTAAGACCTGCACTTAAGAAGTTGATCGACAAAGGAAAGGTGATTACCGTCAGCATTGCGTTACCAGCGACTTCGAAACGGCAAAAGAAGCAGCGTGTCATTGAATGTATAGCTTTGTCTGGTTGTGAGCAGGATGCAGATGCTCTCCGAGCTATTAAGGAAGCGCATGTATCACAGGAGAAGGAAAAGAACATGATGCAGAGTGAAAATACGGACTTATTATCTCTGCAGAATGCTGCATTGACGTCGAATGTGTCTATTAAAGCAAAAGTCGTTGAAGATAAATCGAAACCTGCTACGAAGACGACTGAGGCAACTGGCAGTAGTTTAGAAGAACAAAGCCGACAACTCGGTCTGTTACCCGGACACGCTCGTCGCTGGGAGCTGCTCCACAAGCTACTATGGCAACAGGTCGACAGACAACTAAGTGAAGACGCATGCGAATCACCAAAAAAGACGAAGGATAGGCTTTGTGTACATTTACAGGAGGTAATAGACACAACACCCATCCAGTCATACATGCAGCTGGTAGGTGTGGGCGAACCACTTAGCGATGATGAAATGAGTGATGTCCAGTCTGCAATAGCAGGCCAGCTTGCTTGGGATTTGTTGAGCGATACTGCTCGAACGAAGATTCGAGGTCGTGAAGTCGATCGCTTTACGAACCTCATTGATCCGCTTATTCAGCTAAGCTTAGTCCATTGGGAAGTAGGCCTTCAAGACAGTTCTTGTGCTGATACTGCAAGTAGTGCCCAATCCAAGCCTTCCGAGGTGATAGTGAGGCTGTGTGAACGTGCTAAGATGAAAGTGAAGAAAGGAAGCAAGGTCTTTCGAAAGCTACCAACGGGTGCAGAGCTGTACTTAGCTACATCGACAGCAGAGGCTGACGAGAGTGAGAGTAGACAAAGACTTCAGCTAACTTTTCTCTTTAAGAGTAGTAAAGATACGACGTTGTATTGGCAGAATCTTGGGCTACTAAGCACGGAAGGTGGTCGTCTCGTCTGGACGAATGGTGTTCAAGCAGACGAAAGCAGTGGCTTAGAGGATAAGGTTTGGTCTGCTCCTCTTGAACAGTACAATCTACATGCAAAAGCGACTTGGGCGATGGATGATGGCGATATAAATGACGCCAAGAGTACGTCGCCACCTAAGCAAGTGATAAAGAAAACTCGAAAGCGATGGTCGAATCCAAAAAGAAGGAATCGGACTATAAAAGCTCATCAGCAGCTTGACGATGACAGTGAACAGATACCGTCGGAGGGTGTACAAGTGTCTGATGATACCACTTTTATGGCGAAAATCCTTCCTTATCGACCACGCCCGAATGCTAGTGAGCGTGCATCGAACTGGACACTTGATACGGACTTGGTCTTGTTGGATTGGTACATGAGTGAGTTGAAAAGACAGTGGAGTGTCGACATCCCACGCATTTTGCAGCATCATGACGGAGAAATTGCGCTTCAAATGGGATCACTGCATCGAACTGGCATCCAGTGGAAGGAGATTGGTAGTCGACTGGATAAACCGACCTCCGATTGCATGTTACGAATCGATGAGCTGCTTGCCGTCCCTGTTGTTCGTGCTCGTATTCAGCGCACAAAGAAAGATGTACAGGCGTCACGAAATCCTACTGGTGTATTCCAAGAGCTATGTGCGATCCGGAAGGAACCACGTTTATCAGCACTCTTTACACGTATCCTTCAGATTCTTTTCCATGATGAAAGCTCGTATGATGCAATTGTCGCGAATGCACTCACTCGTTTCTGGACGGAAGAAGAGATGAAGATTGTATGGCGATATCTCTGGATCAGTTGTTTAATTATGCTAAATCCGTCTACTCCACACAGTCCACATCAAGCTCGACGAACGTTTGCATTGCGCAAGAGTGTATGGAAGATGCATAAGACCGTAAAAGATCGTTTTCCAGTTGCAGCAATGAAAGAAGCAGCGTCACATCGTTCATTCTTGGATGAAAAAGCCGACGTTGCTTGCTTGACTGAACGTAATGCGGAAGATGAATGGGCTATTCAGTATGATTTACAAGATGACTATGCAGAAGCATGGTTGGCGACTGAGTTGGCGTGTGTGGTCACTGGAAATGCAGAGCTCGTACCGAAGCGGATGATGGAAATAGTGGAGCTGTCGCGGGCGACTGAAGAAAAGTATCCTCCGAAAGCAAGCATGCGTGATCATGTGCGGAGATGTACTGGCGGTATTGAACACGAGGATCTTGCTCGTGAATTTTGGAATGTCACTGTCAATTTCCAGACGAAGCGCGTTACCGAGTGCACGAGCTTGGAAGCTTTTTCAGGTACTTCTCTGAAAGGAATGTGGACTGTAGATGGAGCAAATGGTCAGGACAAGAATATAGAGCGGTGGGTGCGTGATGCAGTTTCTGCCTATGGAGAAACTGGAGTCTCTGTATCTGATCTTTGTGAGCAGTTAGAGGGAAATGCTTGTACCCATGGTACTCCATCTACTTCGCAATGTTCTGAATGCATCAAGAAAATTTATCCATGCTTGGAGCAATTAAAGTTGGAAGGCAAGATCTTCCAAGTAAGTGCCTTGGATCACAACCGCTATGTCGATGCAAATAGAGCAGAATTGTGGAGCGTTTGTCCCTACACAAAGGTGGAGAGCAGCAACCAGGAAGCATCGTTTCACTTTGACAAAGCCCAAACAGTGGCAGGTAGGCCATGGATAGACTTGAACGGATCAACGAACCACATTTATGCGCTTCGATTTAAGCGACAGGTACTCAGTGTCCTCCTTTGTACCCCTGGGCTATCAGACGAAGCGATTACGGTAAACCTTCATAGTTTGCTGGGTATTCAACATGTACGACTGCTGTTGGATGAGATGATCTCGGACGATATCGTATACTGTCGAGCGGTCTACAGTACGAATGGCAGTAGAGGCGGCGTCTTTCAAAAACGAGCGAAGTACTCTATCTTCCGTGTTGAGCACGGAGACCACAGACTTGTCGATGCACAGAAGGAAGCTGTGCTCCGCTACTTTCCTACTTCTCATGCTCTTGAGAAACTAGGCGCGATGGAGAATGAGATAGAGTAGTGTATTGGAGTACAATGGAAACACGATATATTTTATTAATTAGCTAACTGAAACGGAGTCTCTAGTCGGACGTGACAACATTTCAATCGATTGCTTTTTTCGTTCAATGAGCATCTGCACGACGGAAAGAACTTCTCGATTCTTTGACCTTGGACCAGGTTTACTTTGACTGGAAATTTTGTTTTCCATTATACCTTTAGATGACCGTGGTCGCAGAGTATGGGTCACAGGTCGAGGTGGTGGGTCATAGTTGGGTCGAACATGTTTGCCTGCTATAAACAAGTATTACATATGTGGTTCGAGATACAAGAGAATGATAAAGGTGTACTGTGAATGTCCCCAGTGGAGTGATGCGACTTGGATATGCTGTTTCGATCTCGAAGTGGAGAGTTAGGTTCGCTGGATTCCTTTTTAATAGACTGTCTTCTGCTTTTAATGGTTGGTGAAAGTTGTTGAGCTGTGGACTGCTCCACCTCGTTCACAAGGAGTGAATCTCTTTTCTGTAGTAATCTTCCAAAAAGACTTTGGCGTTGGACGGGGGATGGTGCGTAGGTCGAAGTGTCCGGTGTATGCTGCTTTCGAATTGGAATTGGTGAAGGAGCTTGTTCTGGAGGTGATTGTGGTGGTGACACAGAGTACGAGCGAGGTGAGCGAAGTGCTCCAGAGTTTTGCTTCCCTGCTTGATCGTCAAGGTATGCGCGCGGTGCAGACTGTGGTCTGGCCTGCTTCTGCAAATGGAAATGTTTTTTGTCATCATAGATGCGAGCTATCGTATTAAAAATGTATTAGATGTATCGAAAGGTGTTACCGAAATGAACTTTGCACGATATCTACCATAAGACAGCGACTTGGAACCAGCTCCGTCATTTGATCGACACCGAACAGCACTACGAACTTTGCGTTCATCAAGAACAAGAAGATTGGGAAGCAGCTCCAATAATACGGCGCGGTATTCCGGTCGATTGCTAAACGGGTTACCACGCAGTGTCAAATGTGTCAGATTTTGATTCAAACTCAGCATCCGGATGTCCTCTGCCCTATCATTCACATGAGTATAAGTCCTATGGAGTTATGGCTGCAATGAACGAGTAACGTGCTCTTCAATAAGGTTGTCAGAGATATCCAAGTACTCTAAACGGTCCAGAGTCTCCAGCCCATTGACGCATGTGAGTCTACATCGAAGTAGGAATGAGCATGATTCAATCCAAATCAAGATGTACTGTACCTGTTGCCACTTAAGTTGACCCTCTTTAAACTAGTGCAGTACTCGAGGATACTGGCATCCTGAAGACGATTAAAGCCTAGATGAAGCTCTCGGAGATGTTCCAGGCGTTGGATCCCATTCGCGTTGGCAAGTAAGTTGAATGAGGCATCAAGTGCCTGAATGCCTGCAGGTATCGTCTGTGGCAAGTGTTCCATTTCATTGTTCGATAAATCAATGGCAATGGCTGTGGTAAAGACTCGAAGTGTTCGCTCAATCTGAGGCGTGGTCAATCCTCTTCCCTACATTCGACGTTGGTCACCTAGGAGCAATCGACTGGTAATATCGAATGCGTACAGAAAAGTCACAAAAGTCGGATACTGCTCCATCTACGCCAATCGAGCGCGTCATTTCGTCTCTACAGTACCGAATACAAGCTTCTTGGTTGTCAATCGCCTCGTACGTTTCGATCCTCTATATTTATAGAATCCATTTCCCATCATAGCAAATGCATGCATCCAAATAAGATACGCCACATAAGATTTCCAGTCATCTTGACACTCGATTCGATCTCGAGATAGCACGGGAGCAAGAGAAAGCTTCTCTACTACCAGAAAAAGAAAAATATTCTTTTCTTTCGTTAAAGTTGTGTCTTGCTCAACCCACCGCACGTCATCCTAATGGACCTAATAATCTGAGTCTCCATACAATTGTCAAGAGAGTGGAAATCCAGTTGTTTGAGCTCAAAGCGAGAAGGACAAGAAGCCTCCGAGCACGCGACGTCCGTGCGACACAGTTTGATTTGCGGTACACGCTCGTCACGTCCTTTATTGCGACCAACATATCGCGTGATTAAGTAGTGAGCGACTTTCGATTCGTTCTGCACCACAAGCTTTTCGTATTCAAATCTCGTTGCATCGTACGATTTGCCAAGTAGAAGCATGGCCAAGTCTTCGCTTCCTCCTTGCAATGAACTCGACCCACTTGACGTCAGTATGGACGACTTGGAAGGGGACAATTTGCTGCGTGGTATGTTGATTTTGTAGGAATGTGGATGGTAGTAGAGGTTCTTATTTATACTCAATGCGTCTATCGTAGACTTTGTCTTAAAGCAGGAATATAATGGCGCTACGGACACACCGTCTAGTACCCATAACGGCGGGTATACGTCGGAAGAATCGGATTATTCGGCCACGACGCCGCCACAAAGACCACAGACTGATCCGGACATTGCCCTCTTCCAGCTTACGGACACAAATGAACTAGTGGAGACCGTCGCGGATTACGTTGCGGATCAAGACTTGACCCAGATACCTGCTTCTGAGAAAAATGGCTTTACTGGAAAGGTTATCAAGGGTAAGACATCCAAGTACCGTGGCGTTACGCAGACGAGTAAGTCGTCTTGGGGTGCGAAATACAGCGCTAAGCGTATCACGAACAAGTGCAAGACAGCAGATGAAGCTGCACACGCGTACGATGACTACGTGAAGACTCATTTTCCTGAAAAGTACCCGAAATTTGCCAATTTCTGCGACCACTGTGGGAAGTTCACGAACCCTCTGGAGCTGCCACAATACGCAAATGAGTGTACGTGCTCTGGAGTGAATCCGACGTCTGCTGAAAGCACGAGCGACAGTCGATCGAGTTCGTCTTCTCCTATGGCAGAGACCGCGGACAATGACGACAAGCTCATGCGTCAAGGCAGTGCTTCGTCTCTTAATTCGCTTAAACTGAGCTTCACAGAGTTAAACGACGCGCTGTTCGATGGTAGCTTTGAAGATCTGGCGAAGGAAGCAGTGGACGCGAGTGATGACTTCAAGATGGAGCAGAATCCCAAGCGCCGTAAGAGCAGCGTCGATAGTGCATCGATGGCGGAGATCTCTGCCGTCGCGGAGTTTGCTAAAGGGAAGGACATCGACAACATTATCAACGACATCCATCGCTCGAGCTCGAATTCACTATCGAAGCACCCTTCGTTCCGTCGATTTAATAGTGGTAGTAGTAAGAATATGCTCGCGTCGTCTACGATGGACAGTTCTACGTTTGATTTGAATCCAGACGAGATGGAGGATTTGCAGGACATCAATACGTATCTGAACGATCCAGCAGAAGATTACGCTTTGAGTGTCGGCAGTGCTCCAGAGCCTCAAGAGCAGCAAAATGGCAAGTACCAAGGATTCGGTAAGATGCACAGTCTTGACTATGAAGATTCGACGGTCGAAGGCGAGAGCACAAGTGTCGTGGGAATGTCGGAAGGGAGTAGACAAGAGTCTCTTCCGGCACAAGTCGACTTCAAGACTAGTTTCTTACAAAAGTACTGGCGAAATGATCGGAAGAACATCCAATGCTTTCCTTATTGTCGGGAATTCGGCGACTACTATCGTGTGCAGATGGAAAAGCTGGCACATCAGAACAAAGGTGTCTGTCGTGCTGACGTAGACGTTCGTATCGACATTTCGTCTGGGTCGGTCCTATCTCCATCGACACTTGTCTTCTTAGCTCGATGCAACAGTGTCTTTTCGCGTGAGAAAGCGTTGTCACATGAGATGCAGTTAAGTCACGATGAGATGGACGGATTAAAAAAGGTGAGTACGACAGGTATCATCGAGTCTTCTGCTCCTATCCCATCTGCAGGTGCGAATACGATGCAATTTGATGTGAAATTCGCACCAGACGTCTGGAAATTCGAGTTTGATTTGCCCAAGAAGCGTCGACATACACAAGCCGGATCAGAAGATGGTGATCAGTTGCATGCCGAGTTCCTCTACTTTTTCGAAGTCGATGTCTTTTATTCGGATGATAAGGAGACGTACGTGAGGCTCGGACATCGTGAATCGAGCAAGTTCCAGATCGCGAATACACGGACGTTGCAGCGACAACGCACCAAGATGGGCGAATCGGCTGCGGATAGGAGCGCTCCGAACGCCATGGACCATCCAGACAAGCAAATTGTTAAGGCCCCGCGCTATCAACACGCGAATGACAGTCTTCTCTCGAGAGACGACAGCATGACGGAAGTAGCGGACTCGGAGACAGTCAAGACTGCGGATAAGACGCCACCTCCGGAGCTCTTGTCCCAATCGACGTCGACGCATCTTGATAGATGGGTCAGTGCCGTGGACGATGATGCTGTTCATGGAGACTATGGTGGCTACAGCACGCCTCGGAAGCAGAGCACGAAAGCGACGGACGGGATATCGTCCAGTGGCGTGCCGAACGTCACTACGCATGAAAAGGCGGAGGCTGCTCCTGTCCATCCGACGGATGCAGAGAAGAACACTTCGGACGAAGCGTATAGTCTGCCCAAGTTGGCGTCGTATACGCTCTTGTGTCTGCCTCTGTCGGTTGTCTACTTGGTCTGCGGTCTTGGCATGCTACTTGGCTTTGTGCTTGTGCCGCCAATGGCTCATGCTATTGTCCGTGGACTCGACACGCTCTCAGACATGGAGCTCAGTCGTGCGAATAGCAGTCTCATTGCCTCCGACGCGCGCTACGTTTTAAATCGATTGGCGACGGAACCACCGACGAATGAGCGTCGTGTCTTCCGGTATCACACGTCTGGAGAAGTTTGGGCACGCCTGGGATTCTTTACCGGCGGCAAGTTGCTCTCTTCCGTGCTTTCTTTCTTCCCTACGATGTTGCTAGGCCTCTGTGCCGTCCTGGTCTTCCCACTGCGTTCTCTATCGAGCTCTATATCGTCCAAAGCATGTGACACAGCGCTGTGGACGCGTGAGTACTCTCGCCGACAAGTGGGCAAGCCTCGTGCGTCATCGCCGCGGCCATCATCTGCAGCGTTGGTGTAAAGACGTATGGCAAGATGACGGTCGCAGTCGTCTGTAACTTATCGTAGCTTTGGATGCATCTCTTTCTTTTTATCATTTCATCTAGCAAGTTTGTATCATGACTAGTAGACGCATGCAGTATACTAGTACTCGTCTACTATGTGATGCAGGAGTAGCTTTGGGTAGATCAACATGGAAAACATTTAAAGAAAAGAGAGTTGAGAGTGGATGATGAATGATAACATGTCGACCAGACGTGTAGGTCGGGAGGCAAATTTGTGTATTTCTTGTCGACTAGGAAGCAGCGACGTTTACTCGGTTCGGAACTCTTCCCCGCCAGACGCCATGTCGAACTGACTAGCGAAGTCATCGATGGACATGTCCTTCTTGTTCCCGCCATCATCGTCATCGTCGTCAAACACCCACGTCGTGCCAGGAACGTACTTGGATGCCTCCCCGTCGCTCGATCCTGGAGGTGGCTTCGTACCTTTTGCGTACAATGGTCCGGCGCTAGTTTCACAGCAAGATAAGGACGCTACATGGCTTATTCAGGATACAAGAGACGCACCCTGGTAGCGCATCTGCAGCACCGGAAGTCATAGAGCTCTCGCCAATGTCTTCCAGTCTCGCGAGAAGACTGTCAGCCAACAACTTGGTCGTGCCAGCTTTCTTGAAAAAATTGTGCTTGAGCAGTGGTCCCGTCGCCGGACTGCATCATCTTGATTGAGTTACGTCACGAGTGAGAGAGGAAGAGCAGACGTACCGCTTGGAAGGTTCCTTCTGGAGGCACATCTTGACCATGTCACGGTAGTGTCGACCGAACTGGCTGTTGCTACCATCATCCTACACATCCAAAGGTTATCATTTACGTCTCTCGTAGCTGAAAGAGGCAGACTTACGCCGTAGGTCTTGAGCGACGGTGGCTCTTCCTGTAGCGTTAGCAGCAAGACTTTCATCGGCTGGAAACGAGCGTACGGAGCGTATCCTTTCGCGAGCTCAAGCGCCGTGATGCCAAGCGACCAAATGTCTGCCTTGTAGTCGTATCCACGCACTTGTTCCATGACCTCTGGAGCCATCCAGCACGGCGTACCGACAAATGTCTGGCGGTTCTTACGCCGGTCACCTCCTTCCATCATCCATCCAGAGACACCAAAGTCGGCGATAACAACGTGGCCTTCAGAGTCCAGCAGGATGTTACCAGCCTTAATGTCTCTGTGGTGAGCATGTTAGGTACTGGGCATGGAAAGGAGATGTAGGATGGACGTACCGATGGATTTGGCCGTTCTCGTGGAAGTATTGCAGCCCCTTGAGTGCTTCGTTCAAGATGACAGCAATGTACTCTTCCTACAAGCATATCCAAGCTTGTTAGATACTCGATAGACGGTGGTTTGGATGATAGAGAGCGAACCTTGAGGCCTTCACCTTGATTCCTCTTCTTGAGCAAGTTCATGACGTGGAGGCAGGATCCTACGTATAGAGATGGGAGACTGATGGCTAGATGAAGAGGTAGAGAACGAACCTTTGTTCATGAGTTGCATGACGAGCCACAACTGGTCTTTGTTGACAAAGCTATCCGAGTGTCAGAGCTTATTTATAAGCGTTTAGAAGAGAGACAAAGGTACCTGCAGTAGCACTTGAGGACGTTCGGATGGTCTGTCATCTTCATCGTCTGCACTTCCGAGCGGATGTCTTCAAAGCTCGTGGTGATCTTTTCCAAGTCCATGATTTTGATCGCGACATATTTGTCTTTGGACGCACAGTATGCTTTCCAGACTTTTGCAAACGCTCCCTACAAGACACATAAGTCGTTATTCATGTCCATGCTATGGTAGGAGATGTGGTAGATGTAGTGATGCTCTAGCAACGAGAGCTAGGCAAAAGGCTGTTATCAGATAGTGGTAGGGAGATAAATCTTTTGCCCGAGCTATTGGATCGATCGCATCTCTTGCTGCCTCTCATTCCACTCGTACGTTCCACTATAGAGTAAAAGAATATACCTGGCCAATTTGCTCAATGATCTGGTACTCTGCGGCAGTCGTCGGCCACTCTTCTGCCATCGTTCTCGTAGGCTTGAGAGCAGTGAATGAAGAGGGGGGAGTCGTCGAGAGTAGAAGCTTTTTAGCCTACAAGATAGACAAATGACAATTCGTGAGTGTCCGAATGCAGGTAGGATGCTCTCAAGTCGAATCGTGATGAAGCGAATGGCATTCGACAGGATGAAGGAAGAGCAGCAGCAAAAGACGTACCTCGGTCGATCGCGATAGTAGGGGCTCGAACTGACCCCTCGCTTTGGAAATTGTGGACGAACATTGAAGACTTTTTGGAAGAAAAAGCTTTTATTTCACCACATTTTGGCAATTATTGAGAGGTATGACAGCAAGAGGGCACCACCGAAGTCTGCCGCTTGTCAGTCTGTCTAGGGACGATGGTAGGACCCATAGCTACTTTTACCTACACGCTACTTATAGGAAGGATAGAAGTAGTCGAGTTGACTTTGTGGAAATAGTTGCTAGAGGGAGAAGAGCATGACAAGACGATTAATCATTAGAAATAGTACGAGGAACGTACGAGTCTGTAGCTGTACTTGCCTCAGTAGGATCAATTGGAATGTTAAAATAAAGGTTTTCCATCATGTAGAATAGAGTACATCGGAATGAGCAACTCATCATCGGCAAGTACACTTGTAAAAACATATAAGAAGCAAGGGATATTGGAAGTGGTGTCTCAGACTGACGTGCAAATGTTCATATCAGCATCCGTCATAGAGGACGGTCAAGCGACAATATCTTCACCGACACCACTTCCGTAGATGGAATCAAGACCTGTGTACACCGCGATAGGAAAGCAGCCAACTTCGTGTTTGTTTCGTTCCATTCTCCTATAGCACCACGGCACTATCGAGATAGGTTTACTTGAGCGGGATGAATCGGGACGAGTTCGTCGCACCGATACCGGGGCGGCCGTGGGCAACCGGCTTGTACGAGATGGCGAACTCACCAAGGTAGTGGCCAATCATCTCCGGCTTGATCTCAATACCGTTGAACACCTTTCCGTTGTACACACCGACGACGGAGCCAATCATCTCCGGAACGATGATCATGTTACGGAGGTGGGTCTTAATACCCTCCGGGCGCTCCAAAGGCTTGGCAGCGGCCTTGGCCTTTCGCAGACGCTTGATGAGAGCCATCGGCTTACGCTTAAGGCCACGGGAGAAACGACGGCGGGCACGGGCGCCGACGAGCTCCATGAGCTCTTCGTGGTTCAGGTCCAAGAGCTTCTCGAGGTCGACACCACGGTACGTGAACTTCTTGAACGTACGCTTCTTGCGTGCCGCCGCCAGTTCCAAATTGGACATGTTGGATTCTTCCGCCTAGCTCATGACAAGGTAAGGATACATGCAAGTAGAGGAGACAGAGGTAGTACGCACCATGGTTGCTTTCCGTTCGCTTGTGAATGTCTTTGGTTTGATAGACTGGTCTTAAACTCCTTTCAGCCAACCAACCCACTTGCATACTTTACGCAAGATGTACATGTTGAACAAGACACTCCGCACACAATTTGCCAAAGTGCGAAATGTACTGTGATTTAGGTGTCCGAGCCGATGGACGATGCTCCGTTCGAGAGCTAGAGCAACGTAGGATTTTGCTTTTGTGGAAAATATTACATTGGAGGCTGAATGTTTGGGTGAGAGTAGTCGGGTATGCTTGTGCGGCGGTGAATGTCACGTATGACAGTGGCGAGAAGCCAAAGGAGGTGTCTGCTGTGATACAAGCTATTGTATGCATGTGGAGTGTATTCATGGACGTTGTGTAGGCGGATCAAGTACAGCTATTCCATCAGAAAGGGCATGCAGGTCAGGCGGAGCACAAGCTGAAACAAGTGCGTCGGATCACACTTCGGATCGATGACATGGCAGCTGCGCAGCAACTAGTGTGTGCATTACCAGAGAAAGCTACCGACATCCTTTTAACACGAATTTGTAGAATGCCTCTCCTGTCACTAAAGGCTACGACATCGTGGCTGTGGAGGCCGGTTCGCCCAAAGTCTTCCAGTACCTCTGCGAACAAGGAGAGATCGACCTCATCACCTTCGACTTGGCGTCGCGTCTTCCGTTCCAGCCCAAACATCCATGGGTATGTACTTCCTAAGACTCTTAATTGCAAGCATAACTAATCTCAGATCCTAGATCTGGGCAGCATTGCGTCGATCTATCCATTTTGAAGTTACATATGGTCCAGCGCTAGGCGATTCCTCCGGTCGTCGCTACTTTTTCGCGAATGCTTCCAATATCATTCGATTAACAGGAGGAAAGAACATTGTCTTGTCCAGTGGTGCCACGAGAGACATGACGCTTCGGTCTCCTTATGATGCGATCAACATCGGACTCTTGCTAGGCCTTAACTACGGCCAAGCAGCGTCTGCAGTCTCCAGCGCCGGTGTGGCTGTCTTGGCAGGTGCTGAGAAACGAAGAGGTATCCGAGCAGGTGTCGTGATGGAAACGACGGAGGACGATGCAGACATGTCTGAATTATAGACTCGAAAGTAGATATAAAAGCAGGCATGTATTTAACTACTCCACATGATCTTCCAACGCTTCATCCATGATAGTCTCCTCTGTGTCCTGTTCATCAGTGTCGACGACAGCGGACTCTTCTCCAGAGTCTTGCTTCTCCTCTGCGCTAGACATAGCAACATCCTCTTCGTTGTTATTTAAATCGTCAATTTGTTCTGCCTCAGCTGCTGCATCCTTTTTCTTTAATCTCTTGGCAGCAGCAGCGTCCTTTGTCTCTACTCATGACTATATCAGCGCTACTCCTATCGATTGATAGAATGGACGAAAACCTTTAATGCAAGTGTCAATGGCAGGGATAAAATGATCAAAGTCGACGTCACGTAGAGCTGCCATCACGTCTTTAAGTGATATAGTCTGTCTCTTGCTTTGAGCGGCATTCTCTTGTGCACTGGAGTAGAAACGCATGAGCTATTAGTTCCTGTCACGAGCGTTTAAAGCGTACATGGAGGCAAGGTAGAGCGTGAACATGCTCGTGGCCGAGTTGAGCATCTGTCTCGCATCTTTCGTCAACGTAGCCTTCTCCGGCACAGCTCTCTTGACGGCCTTGGCCGTTAGCGTCGCTGGTAGCTCCTGCTCCATCGTGTCCTGACGCAGTTTTGCCGCCAAAGCCCGCAGTATACTAAAGTCAAGTCAAAAAGCTCTGATGGCCATCTCGGACGATGATCTGGAGGCATGCATACGAGTACTCGAGCACTTCCACGTCGATGGAGGTCTAGAAGAACTACAGCAGCCACGCTACAAGCAACTCCGCAAAAGTCTACATCCGTTGCTGGAAGACTTGCGTCCGCGATTTTTCCACGGTCAGACACCGGATGCGATCGCCAGGAAGCAGGAGGCGAAGCGTCAGCGGAAGATCGAACGTGCTCGACAGAAGGCGTTAGATCAAAAGCATATTGACAATACCAAGCTACGCGCAGATCGGATTGCTAGGCTACAGGCATTGTCGATCGAAGACGGCGAAACGCCTCAAGTACCGGACGGCGTGAGCTCCACTCATTCCAAGTTACTGGAAAATGGAGATGCACCAGAGCTCCACTTCCACCGCTCTTGCTACACCTGCCATCGTCGATTCCGTCAGCTACATCAATTCTACGATAGCTTATGCACGGACTGCGCCAATCTAAATTACTTTAAGCGACTCCAGACGGCGGACTTGGCAGGACGCATCGCATTGGTGACAGGAGCTCGTGTGAAAATCGGGTACGAGATCGGACTCAAGCTCTTGCGAGCTGGCGCGACGGTGTTGGCGACGACTCGATTTCCGAAAGACGCAGCCAAGAGGTATGCTTCCGAAGAGGACTTTGAAGAGTGGAAGCATCGTCTACAAGTGCATGGACTCGATTTTCGAGATTTAGGTAGTATCGATGAGTTGATGGCGTATGTCGAGAATACGTTCGGGTGTTTAGATATTGTGATTAATAACGCGACGCAAACGGTCCGACGACCGACGCACTACTACTCGCATTTGATCGAAGGAGAGGCTTCTCCGTTCCCTCCTGCACTGCATCAAGCGGAAGATCTGGTGCAGACGACGAGAACTTTGGTGACACAAGAGAATAACATTGCTTCCTCGGTAGCTATGTCTCAGATGAAGCTCTTGGAGGAAGATGAGCAGTCAGAGGAGACGGCAGCATTGTTTCCGAAAGGAAAGTTAGATCATAATGCGCAGCAAATTGATTTACGGACGAATAACTCTTGGAAACTCAAGCTGGAAGAAGTCGATACGATGGGTATGTCTATCGGACGAGAGAGTTTGCCACGTGGTACTGACGTTTATCTCTAGAACTAGTGGAAGTGTTTGCTGTGAATGCCATGGCTCCGTTCATACTAAACAAACGAGCTATTCCACTGCTTGAAAAGGTTTGTGGCAAGTAGATACGTTAGCAAGATGGTTCTAATGTCTGTGTACTAGAGCTCCTATGAGCAACGCTTCATTGTGAACGTTAGTGCGATGGAAGGCAAGTTCTCCAGGTACGTTGCCAGCCTCTTCATCCACATATTCATCTGTACTAATGCTATTGTAGATACAAGACACCACATCATCCGCATACGAATATGGCAAAGGCGGCGGTCAATATGATGACCAAGTCGAGTGCGGAGGATTTGAGCAAGAGAGGCATCTACATGACGTCTGTGGATACAGGCTGGATTAATGACGAGAATCCAAGAAATGTGGCTGCCGAGATCGCTGCCAAACACAACTTCCAGGTAGATTTCCATGTTTCCACAAGTGGAAAACAAGATACTAATTCTTGCATGCAGACACCTCTGGACGAAGTGGATGCTGCTGCGAGGGTCCTGGATCCCATCTTCATGTTGCATCAAAAGGACCATGCTGGCACGAAACCTCTTTACGGTGTCTTCCTCAAGGACTATGACATCTGCGAATGGTAGATAAGACAAATCGACAGCAATTCCTTCCTTTATAGCTCTTTTGATCTACAACCTAGGATAGAACCTGTATTCTTTAATATCTCGATCTCTTTATCGATTGCAGGAACACTCGACGGCCCGACCGACGGCGGCACCAGGATGAACGCCCAGCGGAAGATGACGCCCAAGGGGCAGATGAGCGGCAGTGGCATGGGTCCAGCCATCACTCATCTGCCCATGCACCTCAAGATGCTCTTTGAGCCGAATCCGCCGCTCGAGTTTAGACCCAAGCCAACGAAGCGCAAGATGCCACCGTACTCTGGTCTCCATGCTTTTGCCTCGGAAGTTGATCTGCTTTTCAATTTTGCTTGTACCTTTTGCACTAATGCTGGATACTAGTTTGAGCAGGGGCCACCGCCGAAGCGTGTGGTGCATGAGACGCCAAAGGAGCTCAAGGAGAAGGCACGTAAAGAGCGGATGGAGGCGAATGATCAGCAAATGTTAAAGCAGTTCGCACAATGTACTTGCTACAGTTCATAGGATGGTAGTAGATGATAGCTAAGAGTCGATATAGGGAATCCGTCAGCGGATGACGGGAAGATGAAGACGGAGGACGCATACAAGACGCTCTTTGTCGGTCGCATCAGCTACGAGACGACGGAAAAGCAGCTACGTTACGCCTTCGAAAAGTATGGTCCAGTGAAGAACGTCCGGTTAGTCGAGGATCCCGATGGCAAGTCAAGGGGCTATGGGTTCGTCGAGTACGAGAACGAGGCGGACATGAAAACAGCGTACAAACAGGCAGACGGTCAGAAAATCGATGGCCGGCGTGTCGTCGTGGACGTCGAGCGTGGTCGGACAGTGCGTGACTGGAAACCTCGCAAGTTTGGCGGCGGAATTGGAGACACACGCAAAGGGGGACCGGATGTGAATGTCAAGTACTCTGGACGAGAAGCGATTGGTGACTTACGTGTTGCGTCCATGCGCGACCGAAGTGAGCCTCGAAGCTCCGCTCGAGGCGGACGTAGTCGTAGTCGCAGTCGAGAACGAGGGTCTAGACGCACAAGCGATCGGCGTGAGCGTCGAAAGTCGCGATCGCGCTCGCGTCCTCGTCCGAGAGAACGGGACCGAGACCGTGATCGGCGTCGAGAGACGAAATACGGTCCAAGGAGGTAAACGAAAAGAATATAACAAGGAAAGGTGTCTTTGTTGCTTGCCTACACCATGTTTTCTAGTACAAGTGCGATACCTTGTCCACCACCGATGCAGGCGGATCCGACGGCATATCTCTTTTGGTTACGTTGTAGAGCGTGCGTGAGATGCGCTGTGATGCGGCTTCCAGACGCACCTAGTGGGTGTCCGAGCGAGATGGCTCCACCCGCCAAGTTCGTCTTGTCCATGTCTAGTCCGAGTTCTTTGACGCACGAAAGGAATTGAGGAGCGAACGCTTCGTTGATGTCAAAGATGTCGATATCGTCCTTAGACAGTCCTGCCTTCTTCAAAGCGCCTTGGATCGCTGGCACGGGACCGATACCCATGATCGTCGGGTCAACTCCAGCCATGTGATACCCGGCGAGTCGAGCTAGAGGCGTGAGGTTATGCTTCTTCACAGCTTCTTCCGATGCCAAGAGGATGGCACCAGCGCCATCCGAAATACCAGATGCATTGGCTGCCGTGACGACGCCATCCTTTTTGAAGACAGGTTTCATCGTCGACAGCTTGTCCAGCGTCACTTGGCGCGGACCTTCATCGGCTGACATGGTCTCGGTCTTCTTCCCTTTACGCACTTCCAATGGAGCCATTTCGGCATCAAAGTATCCCGATGAGTTTGCCTGAGCACAGAGGTTTTGACTACGAACAGCGTATTCATCACATTCCTCTCGGGTGATGCCGTACTTCTCCGCGAGATTTTCAGCCGTGACACCCATGGGCGTCTTTGCATGCGAGTCTGTGAGTGCAGCCCACAGCGTGTCCTGGAGGTCTAGTCCGGCACCGAGGTTCACGCCAAAGCGAGCCTTGTTTCCATAAACTGCGAGAGGAGCCATGCTCATGTTCTCAGCGCCGCCACAGAGCGCTACACTGGCTTCCCCGAGCTGGATCTCCTGTGCACCGTTCACGACGGACTGGAAGCCGCTGCCGCAGAGTCGGTTAACCGTCAACGCAGGCACTTCCATCGGAACGCCAGCTTTAAGCTGCACGTGGCGAGCAATATAAGCGCCGTCCGCAGACGTCTGCGAGACGTTGCCGACGAAAACCGTGTCAATGATCGACGGGTCGATCTTGCCTGCTGCCAGCGCTGCGTTGGTCGCTTCGAGACATAATTCCGTCGCCGAGCGGTCCTTGAGTGCGCCACCAAAGGCCCCAAAGGGCGTCCTCTTCGCCGCGACGATGTAAATCTGCTTGCCTGCCGTATTGAGCATTTTGTCTAATGATAGAAACGAGATCCTGATCTCCTATCTCGACGGAACGACCGGAATTTCAACGTGAAGAGCTTCAAGCTTGGATCTTGGAGAGGTAAAGATAGACAAAGATGAGGTTACATGCGAGTATACTACGTAGACTCTTATCTACGAATGATGCATGTACTAGATCTACCGAAGAAACATGTATGTACTATTATTATTTTAATATAATATGAAATTGAAAATAATATGGTAGTTGTTGGTAGACTTATTTTGGAGAAATATGCTTATCAGCTGAACTAGGGTGTATTTATTTAATGCTTGCGTGGCATCTCTACATCCTGCGGTCTCGTTACAAGTTGCCTGCCACCTAGCACTGGCTTCAAGTACGTTTCGTCAATCCGTTTCCACCACGCGTGGATGCCACTTGGTGGTGGTCGGCGTGCGTGATGCTCGTCGTCCGGATCATCATCAACTTCTTGCGTTTCATCCATTAAACTTTGCTCCTCATCATCCTTGTCGTCCTCAGCTTCCTCTCCACTGCCAGCGAGATTAAAGTAGCGCAGTACAGGACTCGTGCACATGCCAAAGACGAGCGTCGTGAACATGACAGTGAACAGCGTCGTGCTCTGGATGACACCCGAGTGGGTCACGTCTGGTGTCCACACATTCAGCGCAAGTGCAAAGGCAATAGCGCCTCGCAGTCCAGCGAACCAGATGACCGTCATGTGGCTCATGGGGATCTTGTCACTACGACCGACATTGGCAAGTGCACACAACGGGAAGGTATTACAGAGTCTAGCGAGGAGACAAGCGACTAGATTTACTAGGATGAGTGGCCAGTCCCACGTAAAGTAGCTCGAGTACGCGACGACGCTCATGCCGAGGTAGATGAAGATGAAGTTGTCGGCGATGAAAGCTGCTGTAGTGAGCAGATGACGGAGTGCCGTGGCGCTTTCGTCTGCAATGTTATAGAGATGGTAGTGGCTCATGAGCACACCAGAGCAGAAGAGCGCGACAATGCCACTGAGACCAGCCAAGTCCGCTGCAACGTAGCTCAAGTAGGCAGAGAGGAGGATGATGGAGATTTCGTAGGACGGATACTCACGTAGCACTGGATCTGCGTGCTTTAACAAGAAGGCGGATAGACTGCAGATGACAGCAGCAAGACCAACGGATCCGACAGCAATGCCAAGAACCTGTAACACGACTACACTGGCGTCATGTAGCGTGACGTCTTCAATGTCTTGTCGTATGAGCTGTTGGAAGAGTGAAAAAGCAACGATAGCTACGCCGTCATTGAGCATGCTCTCACCGAAAACGAGGTTGAACAGCATCGGAGGCGCGCCTATTTTCTTGAACACTGAGAGCGTCGCGACAGGATCAATGGCCGAGATGAGTGCGCCGTACAAGTACGCTTCGGCAGCAGTGAGCTTGGTTACCCACCCTAATTGTCCGAACCAGAGTAGGATGCCTCCAGTCACGAACATGGCGATGAGTGTACCAGCAATGGCGAGGAGGAGAATCGTGAAGAAATTGGAAAAGAATCCTCGCTTCTTCATACTAAAGCCAGCCTCTAGGATGATCGGTGGCAAGAGTCTAGATGCATGCATGTGATACGTTGATATGGGCGGATTGTTAAAGTATATACATACGCATGGAAGAGAAACTGAGGGTTCATGCCGTTCTTGAGCGATTGCTACATGGTGTTTTCGTTACAAGACATTTCGGTCGATTTGATACGACGAGCTTACAATAGGCGAGAAGAAGCGGACGACACAGCCAAACTAGATGCACTAGAATCGTCAGACACATATGCATCGTTTGAACAATATCGCAGACATACCAGGACGCCGAAGAACATGGCGTAGGCCGACTCGGAGACGAGTGCTGGGGTCGTCGCTCGATCTAGACGATAGGCAACAACGACGAGGACGAGTTGCAAGCTAGCAATGACAAAGAGCTCAATATTGGCCCAGTCCGCCTCGCCTTCATCCATAGCGGCAGCCGGCGCTGCCGCTGGTAGTCCTGCCTCCAGTGCCATTTTGATAGTAAAAATCTATTTTAGAGAATAGCATGCATTTGGAGGCTGGCGTACCGCTGACGGAGGAGGATGACAGGGGATTAAGGAAGAGCTGGACGTCCGAGGTGGCGAGGGCAGGCAATCCTGCTGTGTGGAGAAGTCATGCGCCGAAATACGCACGTATGGCAGCGATAATCGTTGCGACGATCCTACTCTTGGTAGCAGGATCGATGCTATTAGGCGTGCGTCCTCTTGCAAGCTCAAGTACGATCGATAAACAACCACCAGGTATCCGTGGGAAGATCCAGGAAGACCACTTTCCTCCACAGACCAACTTCCTTGTCATGGGAGACTACGGCACGGGCGATGAAAGTCAGAAAAAGGTCGCCAAGGCGTTGATGACAGTCGCGAGTGAGCTGGATCCAGCTCCTGCATTCGTGCTGTCTACAGGAGACCAAATCTATCCGTCTGGCTTCCTTGATCCAAAGGATCCTGTGCTATCCGAACGCTTTGAACAAATGTATGACTCGCCAGCGCTGGATATCCCGTGGTATATCACCATTGGAAATCATGATTGTGAAGGAAGTATCAATGCAATGCTCCAATACGCTCGTACAGACACATCCAAGTGGCATTTCCCAAAGCGTTATTACTCTGTCGATCATCCCGTGGCGCCCAAGACGATCCTCCGTATGATCGTTCTGGATGAATGTGACCTCGTCTGTGGGCAACAGCCTCGCAACGACCGATGCACCGAGAACATGAATGATAAGACTTCTCCATCTACGAGATTGCAGCAGTACCGATGGCTGGAACAGGTCTTAGAGAGTCCCAAACCGTTCGGCGTCGACCGCATGTGGACAGTCGTTGTGGGTCATTGGGGTGTCTACAGCTACGCTGGTAACGGCCCTACATCTGAATTGATACAGAATCTAGACCCACTGCTGCAAAAGTACCATGTGCATGCCTACTTTAGTGGCCATGACCACTGTATGCAGCACATGCGGCGGATTGGAGACGATAAATGGGCTCGAAATTTCTTTGTCTCTGGTGCTGGAGGCTACGAACTACATGATCTAGAGCCCAAGGCCCGTGGGAATGCCGATTTGGTGCATGCAGCCATGACCCATGGCTTCATGTCCGTGTCCGTGACGACAGACACGTTCCGCGTGCAGTTCATGGAGCACACTGGCGAGATCTTGTACACGACTGAAGTTGCATACGATTAGATAAGTAGATGAACGAGTCATTCAGACACGAGTGGGCTTTTATTTCGTTTTTGTCCTCGTCAAGACGGTGGACTTTTCTTTAAAGTGAACCAACTAATCTCCTTCTCTTTGCTAAGCCACAAGACAAGTTGATCTGGCTTGCGTTTCTTGATGATCGCATCCGAGATCTCGTCGTAAAGTTCTAGTGACAGCACTTTGGTCTTGCCATTATAATGGCGAATACGTAGATTGATGGACGAGGCAGTCCATTCCAACTCGGTGTCGTCCTCTGGGTGGCTACCAATGCCTTCCAGGCTTACGTACACTGTCACACGCTTTTTGCCATCGGACCAAGCGTATGTTGTGATTGCCTCTGTTGGTTCCGGAGCACTAGCAACGTCTAGAGCTTGCGTCTTTAGTAGTCGTGGCTCTGGCTTTTGATCCCATTCGTGGATCTCGACGCCCTCTCGTACGCGATGAGCATAGTAGTATGAATTCTTGCCTCTATGACAGTCATGTTAGGGTAGATATCGAGTTACGTGGAGTGAGGTAGTCTACCTCTTGCGGATATTGTCATGAAGTGCCGAGTCGTCACCTGCTTCCGACATCTTGCTAGCTTCTTGCGAAATGTACCACTATCGTGCTTGGAGTGTACCATTCGGACGGAGTATGCCGGCCAAGGGAGCTCGTCGACGGCTTCCGGACACCAACCAAGCTTCTGCTGGCGTAGATATCGATACATAGTGGAGTCGAGTAAGATGAGTCGATGTAAAGCACTTGGTGTTATCCCTGCTCGACTTGGATCAACTCGGTTACCACGCAAACCTTTGCTCGAGATCGATGGTCGGCCGATGATAGAGCACACATTTCGAGCGGCGAAGCGGGCACAGTCACTCAGTGATGTACTCGTTGCTAGTGATAGTCAAGAGATATTGGATGTCATTCGTAAGGCTGGTGGAAAGACAGCGCGGACATCCAGTGAGTGTCCAACGGGCACTGACCGCGTTGTTCAAGCTGTACGAGCCTTGAAAACTGATGACGAGTACGACATTATTGTCAACATTCAAGGAGATGAGCCTGGAGTTAATCCAGAGCATATTGATCAGTGTGTGGAAGCTTTGCGTACAGCACAGCCGAACGTCGTCATGAGCACATTGGCCACGCCCGTTTCGAATGAAGAAGATGCGTACAGTCGAGACGTAGTGAAATGCGTACTGAACGACGAGAGGTACCTTTGGTCTTCTACCTTCATATCGAACAAACGCTTATATTAAACTCTTATTTCTTATATACGAGGATAGCAACGCCATCTACTTTTCTCGCGCTTTAATCCCACATTCCAAAGACGGAAGCTATCAACCAAATCAGGTTACGTACTTACGGCACGTCGGATTGTATGCGTTTCGAAAAGAGTTTTTGTTGGCATACCCGTCTCTACCAACGTCACCTTTGGAAAGGATGGAAGAGTTGGAACAACTACGAGTGCTATCTGCTGGGTATGTGATTAAGGTCATCCAAGTCGAGTCGACATTGCCTGGCATTGACACCGAGCACGACTTGGCAACATTTACATCACTATGGCCGCGACCGTAACTCGAGTATTGTTCTAGTAGAAGAAAAAAGTTTGTACGTGCATGCTATTTGCAGCTTCTTTCTTTCTGGTGAACCCAATGACGATAATAAACATCGGAACATATACAAAAGGATGTACAACGATTTCCTTTGTCTATAGCTTCTATCTTCCGTAATGGAAGTATAATGTACTGACCACTCACTGATCCAATATCAACCAGATGGAGGTAGATCATTGCTATACGGCATGCAGTAGAAGGATAGAATGGAGAGAGCTGGAGTACGTCAGATGAGGGAAGACATGACGAGAGACATCACGTTTCGCGACCTCACTTTTTAACTTTCTTCATCGATCGCTTGACACATCTAGTGAGTCATCAGGATGGACGAGCTCAATGCATCGGCACAGTCGTTATCGCAGGAAGAGCTGATGATTTTGGAGGCGCAGGCGGACATTTTGCGGGAATACCGGTCACTCTTGATTGCTGTGGAAATCGGTTACGCTGTCAACTTTGCCTTGTTCAGCGCTGTCATCATATACCTCCGTCACCACCGGAACATTGTCTACAGAGGAGACTCGAGTGCAGCGCGGAAACTTATCCTTCCAGCATATGAGTCTTTGCTCTGGGTGCTAGCCTTCGTTTCCGGTGCACATGCCCTCTACTTTACCATCCATCTCGTCTTGATGAACACACGCCGGATACCGACTGCAGTCGAATTAGAAGCTTACTACTCTGGCCGCCTCTTTACTTGTATCCTGACGATGGTTTATCTTCATCAGAAGAGTGTGTCGACGCCAGCACTTCAACGAGCGTGTGGTATTAGTCTGCTCATGGCGACGTACACCCTTCCGATCGAATGGGCGGCGGAGTCATTCATGTCGAAAGAAGCAGGGTACTGGGTTCCAACCATCACGCGGGCTCTTATATTCGTCTATTTTGTCTATGTGTTCTTCCGAGCGCCTGCCCGCGCCACCAAGCACTCTATCCGACAGTACTGTGTCTTCATCTGGGTGTATTTCTGTACGATGTGGGCATTTGATGGTCTCCTTCAGGGAGGCCAAGTCGATGCAGGTTTTGCGGTCATCTACATCAACATCGCCTGGTCATCTCTTTCACCATTCTTCATCTGGCGCGTCTTGCGTGCAGATACGGAGCATTGGCGAGGACTTGGTCGACGAGCTGTGCAGCTCCAAAGCATGTTCCGATCGAAGAACAATATCCACGAACGCATTTCTTCCCACGGCCTTCACGTACTCATTGAAATGCATCGCAAGTACATAATCGATTTTGCGTACCTAGAGTTCAAACGTCGCATTGGCACGGGCTCAAGTGCAGATGTCTTTAGCGGAACTCTCCATTCGAAAACTCCAGTCGCGATTAAGGTATATTCATATCCTAGACTTCTTGGATGTGGAGATGTTGATACATGGGATATATTTGTAGGTGTATACTCCAGAATCCCTGACGGATGATGTGGTCGCAGAGTTTAGTCATGAGGCAGCGCTCTGTGGCTCCCTTCACCATGCAAATATCGTCAAGGTAATAAGGTTTCCATTGCTGTCCTCTGTGCACCTGATGCGAGCTTAATGTTCCTTTCTTAGTTCTACGGCCTCTGCATCTCGCCGCCGACGATCTGTCTCGTGTCGGAGCTTTGCCAAGGTCCTTTAGACGAAATTACTCGTGCGGTAGCTCGGCAGCAGCATGATCGCCAGAGGCAGCAAGCCCTGATCGATATCAACTACATGATCGACTGTGTCCGAGCGGTTGCATACCTTCATAGCTTTACACCTGCCTTTGTCCATCGCGACATTAAGCCATCCAACTACTTACTGGATGCACACTGTACGGTGAAACTGACTGACTTTGGTGAAAGCCGCAGTCTGCCTTCACATAACAAGAGTGGGTATGCTATCAATATCTCTGCCATGAGCAACCACAAATCCTTGACACGAGACGAGCTTTCATCTGTCCGCACACCACAGTCGAGTCAGTCCGTACGCAATGCAATGACTGTGCGTGGCACACCTGACTATATGGCGCCTGAACTTATTCAAGGGAAGGCTGGTCAAGCATTGTACGGAGAAGCTGCGGATATCTATAGTTTGACGATAACGCTGTGGGACATTCTCCACCCGCTTCAAGAGCACTATCCGGAGGCGAACGGAAACCATCTCAAGGTCTTTGAGAACGTTTTGAATGGCGCTCGACCTGCCTTAAGCTCTTCATTTTGTCCAGAGCTCGGCAAGTTACTGACTGAAGGCTGGGATGCGCGGCCTGAACGTCGTCCGTCTGCCCAGTACATGCTACAAAAGCTTGAGCATATCCAAGAAAGCATCAGCTACGATGTCGCAGCACTGCTAGCAGAAACGGCCGAAGACAAGCAAACTGACGTCAAGAAAGACAAGAGTCCTAGCAATGCTGCGAGTGGACACTTACTCATGCAGCGCATGCTTGAATTCGATTTCGTCAGCTCTGTCGAGGAAGCACGACGAATGGGCAACGGGTTGATGAGTGCAGGGTATTTGCACCATTCACGTCACCAAGAACCATTCCTTCGGACCACAGAAAAATTCTTTTTTGATGACAGATTCTATGGGAAAGGAGGATCTGTCTTGCTTGATAGTGATCCGTCACCACCAGGCAATACGCAGTGGTACTATCCTTTCCAATCGAACGATGAGGAGAGTGCGTCCGATGTCCTTACCGAGTCAATTGGTCGTACTTCGAGCAAGTCTACGACATTGTCGGACTCTCGAGATTACCAGAGCTACTTGCAACAACCACGACATGATGTGAAGATTTGTGCGTGTCGAAAGTTGGGGCGTGGTATGAATTCCAAGGCAAACCAACCTAAACGTTTCCGACATAACAAGAGGTGGTATGCCGTAGTGGAAGAAAGCGTGCTTACGGAGAACTTGCTGTCGGGAGAGTTTGATCAGGCTGGAAATCAGACTACTGTGGATGAATACGATGCGCTGGAGCGTGTGAGTGAAGTCGACTCGGCCATTCTAGAAGATAGTGGTGGTGAAGGCGGTATGAATCCGATTGACGGCCATGAGCCCAACATTAGTCCGAACGAGTCCAGAGCTCCGCACGACGCAATCAAACTGTCTGTAGTGTGACGCATATCGCAATGTGCTGAAGCAATCAAGTTGTATTAATGCATACTCATTTTTTAGCTTTTGTTCTTGTCGGCTTCGTGGTCTGCTTTTCAGCTTTTAGTGGTTTTGTGCTTGATCGACATGTGTGCTTGGACTTTGGCTCTTTGCGTTGCATAGGTGCCTCAGCAACTGTACTATCCGCTTGTCTACTTTCCCATTCTTCCAAGACTTGTCGAATCTCTTGTTTCGACACGACTACGTTATGAGCAGCGTCAATTTGGTCTTTTGCGAGATCAAAGGCTGTAGCTCCGACGAAATTCTTTAACATTGGGTCGGCACCATGGTCTAGTAAGACTCGGAGACTTTTCTTGGACTCATGGAAGACAGCAATGGTACATGGAGTCCATCCATGCATGTCACGCGCATTAACATTTACCTTAAACATTGTCAACAGACACTCTAACTTGTCCGAGTCGCTAGCAAAGTTACTGGCTGCTACTTCCTGCTCTAGCTGCTTCTTTACTCTCGACACTTTACTAAGTAGAGCGGTAACAACATCGACATTATCGAATTGCACTGCAATCATAAGCAATGTAGCTCCTTTCTCATTCCGTACCTCACTTGTAATGCGAGGCTTTTCGTTTCGATCGATTGCCTCCTCTGCTATCGTATCGAATTTCTCCTCGAGTGCTATGGCTGTACCACCCGCAGCTAGCTCGAAAAGCTCCTGTCGAAGGTGGAGTTGTGCTTGCCGCTCTCTCTCAATGTGACTCGTAATTCGCTCTTCCCACTTGGCTTCCATAGCCTGCCGTCGCTCCTCCAGTAGCCTCTCTGTTTCTGACAAGTCCCAAGCATTGAGCTGCTTCTGTACGTCAGATGACTTGGCAACGTCGAATGGAGATTCTCCCTGCTTTGTAGCAATACGGGGATCTCCTCCAGCTCTTAAGAGGAGATCAATCATGGCAATATGACCGTTGTAAGAAGCCCGAAACAACGGCGAGCGTCTTTCGTCGTTGCATTGATTCGGATCCGCTCCGTGATCAATTAGTAGTGTCACAATCTGTTCGTGGCCTTGGCATGCCGCCTCAGACAGAGCGGTGTGTCCTCGTCCATCCTCGCTGTTAGGATCATAGTTCTGATCGAGGTATTTTTGCACAACTTCCATGTCACCATCAAAAGCACCTTCAACCATCTCAAAACTATTACGAGGCTTTGGCATTGACTTGATTCCTAAAGCCTCCGCAAAGCTACCTGTGTGTGATTCTTCATTTTCAGACGAAGCGTTTGTGCTGGACACTTCGATCGAACACATACGTAAGGCAGCTTCAATTGAAGGTGTAGACACATTTGAAACGACAGCGAATCGAAATTGGTCATCGATGATAAATTGGTTAGCGTCTGGATCACCTGCATTTGGCCGCAGCAATTTTGTGTATACTTGTGGTTGGAAGAGCTCCTTACGGTCGAGAATGGAAGACGGGAATGAATCATCGGAGAAAAAAGTGTCGAGTTCTAGATTGGCGAAGGACCCCAAGTCCACGACGAGAAGCGTTCCGTAGCGTAGCGCTGCAACCAAGCACCGCCGCAAGTTTTCAGGCTCCATATCTCGTGGATTTGCAGCATGAAGATAAGAACCTCGCTGGTACTGTAAGAAGCGTGCTGCATCTTTGTCGTGATTATCCAATATCATCGGACATCGCTCGAACACGTATACAGCTTGATCCATCGCTTCAAGCAATCCTGCTAAGGTAACGTGCAGTTTAGGAATCAACTGTTGACGACCATCTTCGAGCACACATAGAACTGATTCCTGTGCTTCTGGTAGTGACAAAAGAGAAGACGTGGAAACCTCGAGAGCGTCGAACACATCCTGTGCTTCATAATGCTCAAGCAAGTCTTTCGTCGACCATTTGTGAAAAGAGATGAGCTCAATGAATGCATTGCCTACATCAGGAGGTAATTGGCCTCGAATCCAGTCTTGCGACAGCGCAGGCTGCTCATGGTACGAAGCGATACTCGCTGCGCCTCCCATTACGACTCCTCAAGATAGCATCAAACAGCACATAATTGACACACCACAAAACACACTACGATACGATGAACGCGAGGCCGCCGCTCGTGCTCTTAGTACTCGCAGTCGGAGCTGTGTTGCTCTCGGCACTTTTCACCCGAGATTTCCTATCGGCTGCAAGTCACCCTAATGGCTGTGAAATGACATATTCACATCCGATCTACACGCAGGTCAATATATCCTCCAAGACGCGCCATAGTAGCAAGTATTCGTTGTATAAGATTGACAATCGGAAGCAACGGAAGGAGTTGACTGGTGTACCAGTGCTTTTCTTACCTGGGAATCTAGGTAGCTACAAACAGTCTCGGTCGATTCGACGTCATTTATGGGATTTGGATGCGAATCTATTTGACGTCTTTGCTGCTGATTTTGGGGAAGAGCTCTCTGCAGTCAGTGGTCTTTTCGTCCAGCAAGAGGCATCGTTTGTAAACGATGCGATCCGTTGGATCTTAAAGCAGTACAGAAAAAAGCAAAAGAGCGACAAGAAGAGAGCGACACAGTCTTCTGTTATCGTTGTAGCTCATTCCATGGGAGCTGTCGTGGCGCAGGTTGCTCCCACGCTACACAACCATAAGCAAGGCTCCATTGAGCATATTGTAGCTTTAGGAAGCCCATACTATAAACCACCATATCCGTTTGATACAGACATGCAGTACATGTACGAAGCAAGCAACCAGCTTCTGGCATCGAAAAAGCCTCGTTCCTCACCGACAAGTAGTGCAAATGTCAAGAATGCATTGCCAGGTGGAAAGGGAGTTTTACCCGATCCAGTGGTAATTTCCATCGCTGGTGGGCACAAGGATACAACCGTCCACGCTTCATTATCACTTCCAGACTCTGCCACATCGTCTGGAAACAGTCTGGCAGTGCTTTCAACAGCCATGCCATCCGTCAATGTTTCAGTGGACCATCAATGTCTGCTCTGGTGCCGACAGCTCTTGCAATCCGTTGCCGAAAGCATTTACGCTGTCGTCGATACCAAACACCGTCATTTGATCAAAAGCGCAAGTGAACGTCTCAAGCTCGCTACTTCAACGCTTATTGGAGACGATTCTGATGTCTCTATACACAGGAACAGTGTCATGGCTGGCTACCACCGCTTGGAAGATGTAGACCAGTATGATTTATGGTTGCCACTATGGCTGTATAACTTGTTCCGTACCAGATACTCAACACTTTTGCTCATGATGTACGCACTCACACTGCGTATTCTTCAAGTCCAGATCAGTCATTGGCAGCGACGGTTTGATCCTCAGAAAGAACCTGGCGTAGGAGACGATATCATCCCGTCCTTCCTCTCTTTGCTTCACCCACTGCAACACGGTCCGCAAGTCATCTATCGCATTGGCAACTGGCTATGTCCTCAAGACAACTCGACACCAAAGCAGTCAACCCGACAGCTTGCGATCGGTGGAGGTAGCGTCACAATCATCGCACTTGCTATTGCCATTGGGTATGCGCCACCGACGTCGGACTTTGTCGACTGGCTTCGACCGTTTGGCAGTCTCGCTATCATCTACTTGAGTGCAGTAGGACTCATGTCTGCTACATTTACGATGCTTGATCCTATTCGGCAGTACTTGCTCTGTCCGTTGGCCTTGAGACTGAACCATGCAGCTAAGAAATATCATGTCACCAAGTGGAAGGCAATAGCATTATTGTATGTGATCACGCAAGTGCTCGGACATGTGGAGATGCTCGTGTCTTCGGAAGCATCAGCCGAGTTTCGAGGAGCTCGATGCATGGCGCTTTTGGTCTTTGCTGCCTTGTTCGCTGTCATCTTTTCCACCTTGCGAATGATTACGGATGAACTAGCTTCTCTCAGTCAACAGAGACTCCAGCGGTCGTTTGCTGCCGTCCTTTTGTTCTCGGCATGTGCATGGGCAGGCAAGATCGCCTACTTTATCGCTGCTGCACGTTTCCCACCGCCAGTCTTGACGAAGGCGTTCGGTATCGAGGCCTCGATCTGCTTTGGGGTGCTGACGTTAGTAGGATACACTTGCGCACTAGTGTACGAACAGACGCTGCCTTTGCCTCCTGTCGCGTTCTTTGGAACGGATTCAGCTAGCGACATCTCGTCGCTGTATGATGAAACGCCAAAGGTTGGAGGTACACGCATTACGGCTGAGAATTGCCCTCGATGTCTTTATGAAGACGCTGGACCAGGTGCTGTCTTTGTCGAGTGTTCCACTTCCAAGACGAAGCGCATTCGCATGTCAAGTGGAGATGTGGTGACGGTCGGACCTACGTATCGAGTAGTGTCCTGTGACTGCGTCTTCCGAGCAAAAAAGACGGCGGACTATTGCGCCTTTTGTCTCCGATCGTGTCGGCTCTGTGGCGGTGGCGATGGCAATTTCCAGCAAGCTCAAAAGTACCGCCAGTTCCTTGATGAAAGTCGCGTTAGTCTGCTCGTGCATGCGGTCATACCGCTCTTGATGCAAGCGCTTGCACTCGGACAATTATCGTACGGCTTCGATAAAGAGCACTTGTCTTTCTACATCACTCCTACCGTCGCACTCGTGTTAATCCTCTACTTTACTCTGCTGCGTGATCCTCGCGACCGAAAGTATAGCAAGCGTCAGACAGCTCGACCTCAACCAAAGAAAGCTTCTTCAGTATCCTCGCAGCAGAAGAAGGCACGAAAGCAGCGTAAGAAGCGCAAGAAGAAAAGTTCAGCTAGTACATCCCAGACGAGTGGACCTCTTCTACAAGAGATCACGCCACCTCCATTAGATTAGAAATGATGTAGTGCCACAAGTCGTTTTGAAAGTACTAAACTACGCGCTAATGGACCGCTTCCAAAGCTCAATTTTATTTCTTTTTCGCAATGCCCTTGCCAAACGATACAGAGCAGTGCTTACTTGGGTTTAAGAGGTACTTGCTCCCGAGGTAGGACTGCACTTCACTCGACATGTTACCTTGGACGCGAATCTCTTCCGTCCCGCGAGCTTTCTCCATCGGCTCTTGCGTTGTCGCGCTGCAGCCCCATTTCTTCTGGACTTCCTTGGCAAACGTCGTGCCGTCAATACCGAACTGTTGATGTCCAGCAATCGTCGTAATAGTCGACTTGTTGTGCTTTTTGGACTTTTCGACGTGAATACTGATAGGACGGAAGTCGCCACCATGCATCTTAGCATCGTGGTCCGGATAGAGCTTGATGCAATGATATTTATGGCATTTCGACATCAAGCGAGAGTACACGTCCGGTCGTGGCAGACGATCGGGGTACCCACCAGCAGGCGCTTTCTTACCAAAGACCGCGTCGGTCAAAGGACCATTCAACAAAACGTATTTCTTATTCTGTGGATCCGCAAGAGACTTGAGCTCCACGTACTCGTTAATCAAGTCACGCACTTGACTCGGAGCAAACTGCTTTCTACCACGTGACAAAACTTCATGGAAGCGACCTGCACTTTCAGTGTCGCTAGTCAAGAGAGTCTTAATGGCTGGAGATAGACCTAGAAACTCTACGACTTCTGGCTTGTGTTTTCCAGGTACGAAAGCTGGTTTTCCTGCCAATTCATTTTCTCTTGCTTGTGCTTCTTCCTGAGCCTGTCCTTCCGTCTTGTGCTTTTCAAACGCACTAACGTCTCTAATAGGCATAAATGATGTTAAAGGCATAGAGTATAAATGAAGAGAAGAGTACGTACGGGTGTCGTCGTTGAATAGCAGTGATCGATTGCACACCGTCTGACTCTGATATTTTAAGTAGACCCTTCTCTTCCATCCGCTTTAAGAAAGCAGAGACTTTGCCGTATGAGCTCTGCTTGACATTGACATGACTTCCGGCAGGACGACTGGGTAGAAAGTTGTTTGCGTAGAACATGTTCGCTAGCATCGGTAGTGAGTCTTCTTTCACGCTGTTGCTTTTAATCGTCTGCAGCAACGTTCGTTCTAACAATTCATCCATCTCCTGCTTGGTCATCTTTTTCTCTTCGACATTGCTCTCTTCAGTAGTGGACGTGCTTTCGGCGTTACTACTAGGCTTATCCTCTAACGATACGTTTTCCAATCCAACTGGCGTATCGTCATCGTCATCCTCATACTCACTGTCACTGTCTACTTGCTCTGTTGGTCGTACTCGGTCACTTAAAAATCCATCATTTGGATACGTCTGTGGACCCAATCGCCACAGTTCGTCTCCAACACTATGCATCAGCTGCATAGCTCGACCTTTACCTCCTGTTCGTTCCAATGCTGCAGCATCGACCATAAGCTCTCCAACCGCAAACGGCATAGGATTCCCACGAGCGTATATTGCTCGCACTTGGCCACGTTTAAGCGACTTGAATTCTTCTTGGCTGGAAAAAACCATACCAGGAGCCATGACATCGGCACCGTTCATGACGAATTTACTCACAGGAGCATGTACATAGAGCTTTGGCAGCAGCTCCTGAAGTCGCCAGAGTGCATATACCGAAGGAACAAAGTCTCCTTTACCTGATAGATCAAAGAGCAGTGGTTCACCATTCAAACTATCCGAGACGTACACAACCGTTCGAGAAGGAGCTTGGAAACTGAGTTTCTTAATCGACGCTTTATTCGGCACGAGCTCTTGCACGAGTTCTTCTGCAACATTCAGTTTCGTCGCAATATCTCGTCGTAGCTTCTTGACATCCTTTCCTTTTAATGGAGCACTACCACTCGTCTTCTGAGCTTTAGCGAACATCGATTTCGATTTTTTTCACATTCGTGTCCGAGATTTATTCGTTATTGGTTAAATTGTTCATTTGTTTTTTATTTATGTTAGTAACTTTTAGAGATAAGAAGTGATGAAAAAAGGTGATGTACTACTTAAAAGGGCTAGATCGATCGAGTTTCAAGTCGCGTATGAATAACGTCTTCGTTAGTTGCCTGCATCTGTAGAACTTGATCGATAGGTTGGTCACATGCGAGACAGGATCGACTCATACGCACTTCAGCTGTTGCACAGGCATAGCAAGAGTAACAGTGCACAGAGCTTCCATGAACTATCAGCCCGTCTCGAGTGTTTTTCATACAAAGCATGCACTTGTCAGGCTTTGATTCTTCTTCATATGGCGTAGTGATGGTGGACGTCAGTTGCATCGTAGGCAACTTATCCGTCGAGTCAGTAGTCTCTCGCTGCTCGTCTTCCTCCATTGCCGCCACCTCCTCTTCTCCCACTTCACTCTCCGTGCTGTCATCGTTGACTGCAGTCATGATTGACGACAGTGTGCCTCGTCGACCACTGTTGTCCCGGACCTTTTGCATAGTCGCTGGCAAGAGTGAGCTACGAACTTTACGCGGCGACACGTTGCTCCACACATTCGGCATATGCCCATAGGACGAACCAGCGTGCCTATTAAATCTATCTACGATGCTCATCAAGCGCTTGTACCGATCGTACTCGCACCGATGGAACTTTCGCCGCTGGCTATCGGCAATCCGTCCATCTTTACCACCATGTTTCCTCATCTTTTCTTCTACTAAGACACACCAAAAGTGTTTCGCATGCAGCAATTGCCAATAAGCTAATGTCCGAGCATGACAGACGCTTCCCATTCTAAATTCTTCAAAAGTTCGCTGCGGACTCGTCATCGCTCGACGGAGTTTCATGAGCCAATTGTCTTTATACAACTGTCTCGCATCGAAGTCGATGCCTCGAAGGTGTACGATGGCAGTGGCGACGTGATGCTGTCGATTACACGCTTCGCACTCGGTCTCAGGATCTGTGATGGATGTAGAATACTGGGAAGAGCAATCTAGGCTCGCAATTAGATCGGATGACCAGACGACACTAGTGCGAATGCTGTCACGACGAGAGCAAATCGCTCGTTCCACCTGCATGTAACAAGATGTCAGTAAGCTGTACGAAGTTTTGGGTTGGATAGAGGTCTACGTGATGCATAGCTTCTCGATAGAGCTGTTCTTTCGGACTCAGTTTGGATCGTTGCATACGAGACACGAGCGATTCGTCTAAAATGCATGCCTCCAAGTACTCGAGGTAGAGGTAGAACCACTCGGACTGCTCTCTCGTTTGCATGAGCATACGTGTGATTTGTCCATCGTCATCTGGGTCGTCGTATTGATGTTGCTCATCGTCACTTGGACCGCCGAGAACAGCTTGCTCGTCTTCATTCATGTACTCGACCTGATCGTCATTACAGATGAATTCATCCAGGTCTTCTCCTCCATCTGCATAGGCCTTTTCATCTATTTTGACAGGATCTTTCTTCTTCTTTGCACGTTTCGTTTTCGGACGAGCTGGACGAGGTTCTTCTTGGACGGCAGAAGGACTCTCATCGTCGCTACTGTCGGAATCAAATGCAGCTTCTACACCTGCTACTACATTTTTATTCTGAAGACCATCGAGACAATTGTCTAGAGATAAGAAATTTAGCTTCCTAGCACTGGAGACTCGACTCCCACGTTGTTCCTGAATCTGTTGGATGCGAGAGCTACGTCGAGAGGAACCACTTTCGGTCGACGTGACGGTATTTGGTGTGGGTTTTCGCGTATTAGCGTCTAGCTTAGAGTCTTCCTCTTGCTCACTTTCGTCTTCATCCTCTTCTTCGTCTGAAACTTCTTGATGACGAGTGGAGGCACCCCTCGTTCGACTCGCTGGACCGCTCTCCTCCATCTCTTCATCGTCGCTTTCTTCAACTACAAGTTTTCTCCCCGTCGCACTTGCAGGTCTAGCTACTTGTTCCATCTCTGTTTCTTCGTCATTGTCATCGCTGTCGATCGTAATGGGCTTTGAAGCACCTGTACCAGGTCCTGTTCGACTAGCTTTCGAACGAGTGTTTAAAATCGTCGTACCAAAGTTCTCCCACTCTTCATCGTCTTCCAAAATAGTCGTCTGCCGAGTACGCTTCCGTGTGTTTGGTATCATAACGTCTGCATCCTCCTCATCAGACATGTTGAAGCAAAATGACCGTCGTACTTGTCCAGCTAGCTCTCTAGCTACCAACTTCGAGTTTTTGCTTTTCGCGGGTAGATATCCGTCTCAGTCTGTTGCTTTATTTATGGAAGATAAAATGCCGCGTTGTAATCGGTGGTATTATGGAAAACCAGATCTGAGTACATATGCAAGTTGGTGAAGAATGCTGTTTTGGTAGACCTTGCGAAGACATTAACTACTTTAAACATTGGCATTTCAACGAGTAGTACACGAGTACCTCTAATACGAAATGGTCTCGGTCATGAATATGGCTGCACTGCTATGCCTGGTTGAAGTGTTTGGAAAGAAGCACGGCAGGATCGCCGATTGCCATGCAAAATACCCATTAGCTTTGCTGCTTTTCATACGATCCTCACCTGTGCGTTCTACGCTGGTATGCGACCTTGTTATTCTTACTTGAAGCCACGCGTTCAGGTGCGTTTAATCTTGCTCGTGTCGCACCACCTGCTTGAACTTTACCTCGATGACAAGATAGTAGAATGCATCCTACCTCTACAAGTTGGATACTCTCGACTACTCACTGCGTCTTTGTAAATGTCATTCAATTTTACGACTCATTATCATTTGTGTTCATACTCCTATCCGTTCTCCATCTTTCTTCTACCAATTCTACGTGGTGACTCTTGAAGATCGTGCCGTTCCACGTTAGAGGAACATCCATTATCAACTATGCAGGTGGAAGCGCAGGAGGATACGGCACCTTTGCTCGGGAAGGAACACACGGATGAGTTGTCTCCGTCCGATGCAACAGCTTCTTCTTCCTCCTACATTGATTTCCATGCACTCACGACAAGCTCGACCCAGCGGACGACTGATCTAGATCAATCCAAGAACGCTCTTGGTACTATCAGTGGCGTCTACGTGCCATGCTTACTCAATATCATCGGTGTCATCCTGTTCCTACGCCTTGGTTTTGGCGTCGGACAAGCAGGTGCTAGTGGCATGCTCTTTGTCTTCTGCATGGCCGAGACTCAGGCCGTGCTCACTGTCATCTCGTCCAGTGCCATTGCCAGCAATGGTAATATGAAAGGTGGTGGCTCCTACTATCTCATCAGTCGGTCCCTTGGCCCTGAATGTGGTGGTGCCATTGGCGTTCTCTTCTACTTTCTCCACGCCGTCGGCATCGCCATGTGTCTGGTCGGTTTTGCCGAAGAGATCCAACAGACTTGGATACCGGACCCTGCTATCGGCAAGAAACTCGTAGTTGTATTGATAGCTACCGGTGGATTGATTATGATCTTGGCTATTGCACTCGGTGGAGCGAATGCCTTTGCTCGAGTGAATCGCTACCTGTTCGTCCTTCAGTTCGTATGCGTTGCCATTGGAGCCTTCTTCATCTTCGTCCTCAGCCCTCATCCTTTAAAAAGCGGAGGAGATTTCATAGGAGTGAGCATACAGAATATCCGGGATAATTGGAGTCCTCATTATACGTCCGAGCAAAATGCCTGTGGACCTGACGTCGTCTGTTCTCTCGATAAAGTCTACGGTTTGAATCCCTCTTCCTCTTCATTTCCTGCAGTATCGTAACATGGCATTTATATGTAGCTATCGTGTTTCCACTCGCGACAGGATTCATGGAAGGGCTCAACTTGTCTGGCGATTTAAAAAACCCAGGTACACCACTTGTCTATGAAGTCACTAGCATCCCACTGATATGTTACATGTGAACAGGAAGGAGTATTCCCGTCGGGACGCTGGCGGCCGTTGCAACCTCCTGCGTCGTCTACATTTCGCTCATCTTTACCTTTGCCTCTGCCTTCTCCGGTCACACGCTACGCAACAACTTTACGTTTTTCCAAGAAGTGTCTTCCATGCCCTTTATCGTCATCGCCGGCGTCCTTGTCTCAAGTTTTTCATCCGGACTAGGCGCTCTCTTCGGTGCATCTCGCATCCTCCAAGCGATTGCACGAGACGACTTGTTCTCGCCATTGAATAAGATGAAGCAAGGATCGAGTAAAGGAGATGAACCGCAGAACGCAGTGCTCTTCACGGCAGTCGTCGCACAAGTGTTCATCTGTTTGGGCGATTTGGACGTGATTGCACCTATCTGTACCTCCTTCTTCTGTCTCGCCTACGCTACTGTCAACTTTACATGCTTCCTGCTGCAAGTCACGGGCGTGCCTAACTTCCGACCGACGTTTCGCTTCCACTCGTGGCATCTATCGCTTGCTGGTACGATCCTCAATCTCGGTGTCATGATCTACCTCAACGTACTCTACGCCCTCATATCTCTTCTTATCCTCACTGCCCTCTTCTTCTACTTGTACCTAACGGCGGAGACAACATCTTGGGGAGATATTAGCCAAGCACTCATGTACCATCAAGTGCGCAAGTACTTGCTCCGTCTCGACTCGAGGAAAGCGCATTCCAAGTTCTGGAGGCCGGCTGTCTTGCTCCTAGCGGATGATATCGAGAGCTGTAATGTCGAGCTGTGCAATCGATTGAAGAAGGGAGGGCTTTATGTTATCGGGAATGTCGTTGTGGGAGATTTCGATGGACAGAGCAGTCGTGTATGTGCTTCGAAACATCACGAGTGGCTCGATCATATCTTCTCGTCAAAATTAAAAGCTATCCCTCAAGTACTAGTAGCTAGTAACGTTCGTGAAGGCTATCGTATGGTCATGCAAGCCTCTGGATTAGGCGGTATGCAGATCAATACGGTCGTTGTACCGTGGTTAGATGTGTCTACAAGTACCGATAAGCCCGGTGTCTTGGGTTTAACGAATGCTCAAGAGTATCTGGAGCTCTTGATGGATGCGACTGTGCTTAAGAAAAATGCCGTCGTGATACGCCATGCAGACCACTTGGACAAGCGGCTTTTTAAGTCCAAGAAGAGGTTCCAACAGCCTCTTTTACCTGTTTCTATGAACTCTACGCCGCCCATGACGATCGATGTTTGGATCAAACCCGACTTGCAGCAGGAAGACACACCAGCCAATGTTGCCTTGCTATTGCAACTAGCCTATGTTTTGTATTCGAATCGCGTGTGGCATCAACTCACACGTATTCGTCTGATCAAAGGATGTGAATCGACGGATTCGGAAGTTCTGCAGGAGGAACGAGAGAAGCTCGAACAAGTCATTGAGAGACTGCGGATGGCCAAGCACGTGGATGAGCTCGTCATCACCTCATGCTCTGGTACGGATTTGACGGACATGGCTGCCTGTGCTGCTATGAATCAATCACTACAGCAGTACTCGAAGGACGCCGCTCAGATCTTATTCCTCATGCCGAGTCCTCGAGATGCATCCACAACACCAGCAGCCGCACAAGCTTTCTTGGAACAGCTCGATACGTTGACAGCAGACCTCCCGTCCATCATGCTTGTGCTGCATGGAGACGACGATCAGCTTGTGGTGTCCACGTCTATCTAGATCCAGACCGAGTGTAGCTATAGATGTAGCTAAAATGGTACATATCAGGTTCAGCCAATTGCAACAGACGTTTTTTATCAGATTCCAAAGCAAGAATAATTCGAATATGGGGCAGACCATCTCGTGGACTTGTTGGAGGCCACAGGACGAGACGCCGAGTCTCCGAAGTGCTCGAGGGAAGAGGGAGATGGTCATAAATAGACCTTCTACAAATATTGTTCCATCCAAGCCCAAAGTGAGTGATAAAAGCAGATAAGCATACCAGTCGCGATACCTAAAGATGGTCTGCTGTGCGTATACTAGGCGATCACGATACAAGGACCTTACTATACGCCAGGATCTCTTAAAGAAAAGTACGAGATGTTGGAAGAGATTGGTATGCTCTTTGGTCTGCGAGATATAAAGTATTGCGTGTTTATCTGATCGCGTAGGCGAGGGAAGCACATCGGTCGTGTACAAATGCAAATCAATAAAAGCTGGAACAGTGCATGCCTGTAAGATCATCAACCATCGTCAATTGGTCAAAAGGAGGGGGAGCCACTCGGACCAATTCAAGGTATTTCTGAAGACTCTCCCGCCTGATGTGATGGACGATAAGTATCAATATACTGCATATAGGTGGAGATTCAAGTGCTCCAGGCACTTCATCACCCGAATATCATTCGTATGGATGACGTCTTTACAAGTGACTCAAAGATCTGCATGGTATTTCGAAAAATAAGGCGCGCTTGATCGTTTTCTCAGGAAAGATCCTAGGTCACAGAGTTTATCGGTGGTGGAGAGCTCTTCGACTATATTGTGGAGAAAGGGTATAACCGTCTCGTTCGTTGCTTCCATGTGTATTTTAAAATAGCTCAATACGGATTAGGACATTGTCTGAGCTGGAAGCGAGTGGATTTGTTCGCAAAATCATGTCAGCCGTTGCGTACATGCACTCGTGTGGCATCGTCCATCGGGATCTAAAGCCAGGTATGAAAGATATATACGTGTCGGATACATTTTGATGGATTGATTGATTTCGACTTTAGAAAACTTGATGCTGACGAGCAAGACAGCGAATGCTGAGGTGAAGCTCATTGACTTTGGACTGGCCAAGTTACTGGATGGAGATGACAAGACAGCTTCGTTTCTGGGGACGAGAGGGTACCTTGCGCCAGAGTTACTCCAGCGAAAGTCGTACACGATGACCGTTGATATGTGGGCAGTTGGTGTCATCGTGTACATCTTGCTGTGTGGTTGTCTACCGTTTAACGATGACGGGTCCAAAGTCATGAGTGATAATGCCGTTAGGGTAGAGTAGACTTTGATTGGATATAAGAGGAGGGTGCTGATGGTTATCTTGTAGGCCAAGTATACGACACTTCGCTTCCCTCACTGGGCACAAGGACTGTCGGACAGTGCCAAGGAGCTGCTGCAACATTTACTCGGTACGTTTTGTACACGTTAGGTCTCTAGGTGCGATAGGCATTGACGAAACTGGTAGATGTTGATTCGTCCACGAGATATACGGCCGAGCAAGCATTGGCTCATCCGTGGGTCACTGGACATCAAACGCCAAACAAGTACCTCCGATCTCCAGACTACCTGCGCCGTGTGAAGCAAAATCGGTTGAACAATGGGAGCAATGGGAACCACAATGGCTCGAACAATGGGAATGCCAGTCGAAGCAAACTTATTAACGGCCTCTCTCCACAAGCCACGAACCCAGTGCGTTCGAGACGCCAATCTCGGTAGACATGACCGGTAGGAAATCCAGCCTTGCATCAAATAAGTATACTTATCCGAGTCATTGAGGTCACGCTTTGTTATTCTGTTGTTCCGACTTTCTAGTTGTCTAGGCCGTGACGTTGGATCTTGAGTCTATATGATGATGATGCAATTGAGACCTATGGATCTTTGCCACTATCGTCACAGGAATGAAACGACAGAATATGACGAAAGCAAAGGAATGGAACATGATGGTGGATATCGAGGATATGTTTGCGAGTAGTTATCGTGAAATAAATTATGACAACGTGTGACGACTGCCCAATGCAAGAATGACCTAGTATGTGCCCAGACACTGACGACTGTCTTCCATGTAGATGCAGGTGGGTGCTTCCGCCTACATCATGCTCGATAAAAAGAAAATGTATGGCAGAACGTATGGGAAGCAAACGATCGTAAAATACCAAAATCGGCACTGGTAACTTGGACAGAGCATGCCCATAGATGCCACGGATATCCCACCCGGCTCCTGCACGCTCCTCTACCTACCCAACGCTTCACTATACTGCCAACATGCATCTCAACCTCACGATCCAAGCCACCCACAACCATCCTATAAACATGCTGAGCCAGGTAAGAGGCTTATCCCATACCCGATGGTGAACACGCCATGCTTCCACTATGGCATTCTGTGGAGACACACGTGTAAATTATCTTCCGCTCCACTTTTAATTCCAAGCGGACGTGCTCGGTACCAGTGCTCCCTGGCTCTCGAGGAGGTTATACGTGTCTTACCAGTCATGAATTCATCCACAGGCATTCGTGTGAAGCTCGCAATGAGTCAACGACGATCGTTACCATACATTCTGTTCGGCGCGATCTTCTCCCTTGTCGCCGTGCTGTACCTCATGGGCAGCACGAACGAGACGACGACGTACGAATCGCTCTCACCAGAAGAAGCGAACCGTTTTGCTGACGCAGAGCTCCAGGATATGTACCCTGACAAGTGCAAAATCAAGAACTTTGACGAGTTACGTCGCATGAGCATCGTGTACACGTGGGTGAACGGCTCGCAACCGTGTTATCGTAAGATGCGTGAGGAAGTCGGTGGTAAGAAATCGATCGGTGGTTCTCGTGACCGAGAGATTGGTGAACTCAAGTATTCGATCCGATCTTTAACCAAGTTTCTACCGTGGCACGTGGTAAGCTCTTTTCTTGGGTACATGTACTCGCTACAAGTATCTAAAGCATCTTGATAGGGACAAATCTACATTGTATCTCCTGGACACATTCCTGACTGGGTCGATCTAGACAACCCTCGTATCAAGGTGATTAATCAGGACGATCTCTTCCCAGAGTACGCGAAAGAGTATCTTCCGACGTTCAATACGCATGCCATCGAGCAGTTCCTGTACTTGATTCCAGGTCTCTCAGACATTTACATGCAAGTGAACGACGACTATATCTTCACAAAGCCCATTGCTCCCCATGAATTCTTCACTTGTGATGGTGGCATTCGTCTGCTCCATGAAAAGAGTTTGATTTCCCACACGCCTCCGACGCCTAAAAAAGGTATTTGGATCGCATCTGTCTTGAATACACAGCAGGAGATGGATCTACGTTGGGGACAGCAGGATCGGTACTTTATCAAGCACGCACCGTTCATCTACTCTCGTCGCGCGTTCGAACGCATCCACCAGATCTTCGATCGACCGCTATACGCGACGCTCAAGTCCAAGTTCCGAGGCAAACCAGACATGAACATGCCGTTGCTGCACTACTACTATATGACGGCACAAGGTCATAAAGAGCTCGGTATCCCGATTGAAGTGCCGCCAACGAGTGAGATGGATAACTACAAGCTCGTGCTATTGCAGGACAATAAGGAGGAAGAGCTACGACAGACGTTTGGTGCGATCCTCGACTACTCTTCTCCGTACCGCATCATCGCGATTAATGACGAGTACCACGACATGAAGATCGCTCAGCTGACGCTCGATTTCCTCAACAAGTTCCTACCAGATCCGACGGAATACGAACGTAAACCGACGTCCCCTTCACATGCCCTCAGTGTACGTGATCCAGAGACATGTGAAGTAGACCACTCGATCCTGTCCCCATTCCCACCTCGTATGTCTCCATCACAAAAGTACGAAGTCGTGGCATATCGTGAGATTCGATGGGTTGCCTTCGCGAACTCTTTCTTGCGTGGTCTGGCACTAGCACTAGGTATGATGACCGTCTACGTCTTCTACCTACTTGTCCTTCGTCAGCCAAAAACGCATGGTAGCTCCAAGGTCGCGTATGACAAAGTGTAAGGACAAGATAAAAAAGCAAACAGTCGTTTCTTTCCATTCCATCCTTTATCTCTTCTTGCTTCGCGTATGTGCCATCATGTCTCCATTCACGAGACGGAAGATGTAGATCGAACAAGCGACGCCAGCGACCATACCGAGTACTACTGCAAATGGACTTAGGAGTGCTTGTGCTTGGATCGAGCGATTGAAGTACTCTTCATAGAGCGAATGGAACTGCTTGCGAGGGTTCTGGATGGATGCTGGTAGTGCCATGGTCCGACGGAATATGGGCGACTTCTCTTCCGGTAGAGGAAGCAACGACGAGTCGTACGTGCAGTACTCGCCATGGTAGTTGCTCAAGTGAGGAGCTTGCTGCCCAGCAGGGAGTTCGTAGAACTGAGGCTCTGGGAGGAGCTGCTGGTAGAACTGAGCGACTAGCCGAGCTGTCTCATCCTTGGAGTACTCGTCGTTGAGAGCGAGCAAGACTTCGGTGCCTTCTCCTTTAAGCGTTTTATCGAACTGTTCCTGGAGCTGCGCATGCTCCTCGTCTTTCACACGTACGAGCAACCAGTCGGGAGACTCGTGGAGAGGCTGGAAGGCGACTGGGATGTTGAGCTTATACGATCCCTCTTCGTTCATGTAGATATGATGCAACAAGGGTACATTCAAATCTTCAAAGTGTCGGATCTGGTGACCGAGTGTCTTGTCCAGGGCCTCCCCAAACTTATCGTGGATGGCCTCAAAGGCGAGACGAGAGTAGACGAATGGTGCGTGCTTGATAAAGTTGTAAACGTGCTCTCCACCGTACGTTTGATCCATCAACTTGACTGTATTCCGTACGGATGCGAGCCATGCGTTTGATTTCTGAGCGTCGACGTGTCGAATGTGATTGATCTCGGTGAGGAAACGAAGCCCACCGTCACAAGTGAAGAGACGACTCGGTGGAATGGGTTTGACGAATAAGTAGTCATCGTTCATGTGGATAAACGTGTCCGTGAGTCCAGGGATCTTGTACAGATACTGCTCAATGACGTTCGTGTCAAAGTTGGGAAGAGCTGCTTTATCCTTAGGTAGAAGGTCGTCCTGATCGATCACTCGGATCCGTGGGTTATTCAGATCTAGCCAACTGGGTATCTGTCCCGGCGTGACGATGTAGATCGGTCCTTCGAGCCATGGTGCAAACTTTAGGAGCGAACGAATGGAGTACTTGAGCTCACCCATCTCCTTGTCTCGAGAGGATCCCCCAGGTGGGAGACCAGCACGTTTACGACGGTCATTGTAGCACCGTTCCGTGCCGTTCACCCACGTGTACACGATCGCACTGTGGCGAAGCTGCTCTAGATTAGCGACTTCACACGAGCCATCGTCGTCCCACCCGCCAGAATAGAGTAGGTCCGCTACGGCAGAAGGTGGGTCTGGTCTGCCAGCAAAGAGGACGAGCGTCAATAACGCTGCAAAGGTGAGGAGTGCCGCGACACCCTGCAGACCGCGCATGGTTAATGGAGGATTATTCGATTCGGGAGTATTGGGGTGTATATTTAGCATACGTGCAGAATCGTTACGTCGGTTTAGCATAAGTAATAAATTACGGTTCATTTCGTGTAGATGAGGAGGTGGATACACTTTATAAGGAACGTCCGAGGTGGAGTCACGGACGAGAGTGGACGCATGCCGACGAATAAAACGGAGCATACGAGTGGGATGAGCACACTGGAGGATCTAGAGGTAGGACATGACATAAAGTTTATCATGCTACTTTATATGGCAGACTTGGTAGCCAGTGGGTTCGCTGGTTCACGAGCTGCCAGCATCGCAATTCCATTCTCATGGTCTTATGACTGTAGCATTGCGCAACGGCAAGTGAAGATGATCAGGAGAGTCCGAATGCTAGCTTGGATGCATCACCACTGGAATGGATGACACAAGGTCTACGCTTGCGCTGGATTTATCATCGACCGTTGTGGTTGACATGTATTTTCGCGCCGTAGGTGGTGAATCGCCGAAACAGATCGCACAGTTCCTTTACTCGCAGCGTTATGACAACCCGATACTGGTACATATACATTTACTATCCTACGAAAAGACACAATTGACAGCAAGTAGGTTGGACGGGCGTTGGGCGAACCCGACCTCCGATCTCTCGCGGCACTGCAGGAATACGCCAATTGTATTCTTTAGCTATTACTCGTTTGCGAAAGCTTACTAACATGATCATGTCTAGCCTACTTTACGTTTAAAGGGTACTCGTTCGACATCTGTCTCCGCGTCTTCCTTGGCCGCTTTGTCCTGCCAGGCGAAGCGCAGAAGATCGATCGTATCCTACAAGCGTTCGGGAAAGCCTTTTTCGTCGCGAACGCCATGAGCGACGTCTTTGCGTCCGCGGACACGGCCTACACGCTGGCTTTTTCCCTCGTCATGCTGAACACAGATGCTCATAATCCGCACCTGCCTCGTCGTTTCAAGATGCGTCGACATGAATTCATCCGGAACTATCAAGGCCTCGGATGTGACGAGGAGCAGCTGCTGTCATCAGAATTCCTCGGCCAGTGCTACGACACATTTGTAGACGAGCCGCTTGGACTTATTCCGAAAAGGAATGGTGAGGAGCTTGGAGTTGGCGACATCGAACTACTTTTCGAATCCGAGACACTCGGGATGCTCATCGAGACCGGACCGGACGGACGCAGCTGTACCGTGAAACACTATAGTGGCAACAAGCACGTACGTTGCCGACCGTGGAGCAAACCGCCTTCGCTCGATGGGTACGTTATCGTTTCCGTTGGATCGGATGACACTTCGGAATTATCGTACGACATGATCCGATATCTTTTACGTACATCAGACAGACCATTGTCCCTGACGCTGCGCGAACCATCTGCCTACTTTGCCCGCCAGAAACTCTAATGTCATGAATACACGTATCTTAATGTGAAACGGCAATTGCGACAACATTATTTTCTCTTCCATATACGCATCATACGATACGCGACGGAGAGAGGTGAATCTTAAAGCGTCACCTAGTCAGATGAGCCATCGCGGTAGCTTACAGAGAGCAGCTTCACTTTGCGATCTGGCCGACGCCGACCGAACACAAGTATGGGAGCGCTTTTGTGTGTGCATGCAGGTACATACGCACGGTGTTTGTGCGTTCAATACAAGAACTGATCTTTAAGTTATAGATGTCGAGCACGACACGAGCAAGAGTATTCGTCGGTCACCGTTCATTAAGCATCGGAGGTACATTTCGGGCGAATATGAGCTCCTGGACAAGACAGAGTAGGTTCAAACGCATCTTGTTGTATATGCAAGTCGCTCACGAGCTTATTCATGTAGCATTGCTCCACTGCGTACGACAAAAGACTTGCAAGCCACGACTGGCGGTCGTATGCTCTGCAACTTTTACAGTCTCTTTGTCGAATCAGAGCACAATACGTGCTTCTTGGATGACCGGGGGCAGATCATCTCAGGGTATGCACCTCTTGCGTCTATCGCTAGTGACCAGACGAGATACTTACCACATTTTATATGCACAGAGAGGAGTACTGGAGACACCATGATTTGATCGAGGACTATTGTGGGAACGCCGGCGAATGTGAACCAGACGAAGGTGCATGGGATCAAGACGTGACGGATGGGGAAGAGACGCCGTCTTTGTATCCATCCTGCAACCTGTTTTCCTCCACATCCACTTCCTCCACACTCATCAGTGAACACGACTACTGGTCCAGGGACATCATGGATCCGACACCGGAACACGATACGCTCGAACGGTCGCATTCATTCGACAAGTGCCTCTACCAACGGGCTGATAAAAAGAGCCTCTTATCACCATTCTCGGCATCCAAAACGGTCGGTTCCGCACGGTCAGCTACCGTCTCTCTCACCCGCTCATCGTCTCATCTGCCGCGTCTGCATCGCGTCTCCTTCTCACCACATCCATCCCACTCTCGACGGTCCAAATACGAATCCATGCGTCCTGCCGTCGATTTGACCTAGCAAGTAGATTTAGATACCATTCCTTTATTACCATGTCCACGTAGCGTCCAAAGTGAATACAAACAAAGTCCGACGACGGTAGAAAAAAAAACTTGTAGTTGAGATTCGTTTTTAGTTACAGATACGCACGTGCTAGTCCATTTCCTCCTTGTTCCAGGTGCTGACGCCCCGCTTCGGGTTGCTATAGTAGAACTTGCCAGGCACGCTGCGACTCTCGCGCTTTACCCATCCAGGGGGAAGCTTCTCGTACTTTTCCGGATGCCGTTCCTGATGCTGCGCTCGTTTCGTCATCTCCTCCGGATGGAAGTGACAGATCTCCTTGAACATGAGTTCCTTGAGGTCCGACTCGTCAAGATCGTCGAGGTCGAACGCATGATACGGCTCCACCGGTCGAGATTCACGCTCTTCATCATAGTAGTCTGCCAGGTACGGATGTCGCAGCGCTTCTTCGACGGTAATCCGCTTCTCGGCGTCAAAGACGAGCATCTTCCACAGCAAATCGAGACCTTCCGGGTTGGCATTCGGGAACATCGTGCTCACGTCCATGCCTGCGACTGCCTGCGTACGACTGAGTAACTGTCTTCCCTTAAGCTTGTTTGCCATCGGGTTCTCCTTGAAAGAGTGCTCTTCCGGGACACCCAAGACGTTCATGATCAACTGAAGCTGATGTACGTACGTCTCGCCAGGGAACAAGGGTTTCCGACCGAGCATTTCAGCAAAGATGCAGCCAGCAGCCCACAAGTCTACTCCTTCGCCGTAGGCACTACCGAGCAACAGCTCCGGGGCACGGTACCATCGCGTGACAACGTACTCTGTCATGCCAGCATCATGTCCGTCCATAGATCGCGCAAGTCCAAAGTCACAGATCTTGAGCTTACAGTCCGAGTTAATGAGTAGATTGCTCGGCTTTAGGTCTCGATGGAGGACTCCAGCTTGGTGCATGTGGTGGAGTCCACTTAGGAGTTGGTACAAAAAGTATCGCACGTGGTCATCCACGAGCATTTCTCTAGAGTAAATGATCCGATGGAGGTCCATCTCCATCAAGTCGATCGTCATGTACACGTCTCGAAAGTCTGCGTACGAAGGCGGTGGGATGAGGTCCATGAGACTAAGAATATTCTCGTGCGCCATGTGACGTAGTAGACGTACTTCCCGCAAGATCTGCTTGAGCTGATGTGGATGCCAGACACAGTCAATGACCTTTTTGATCGCGACGTTACCACCCGTCAAGGTATCCGTCGCGGCAATTACAATACCATACGCGCCACGGCCGCACACTTTAATCAGTTGGTAGTGCTTGGGGATCGTGAACGGCGCCCCACATACCATGAAGCTATGCATACTATCATTGTCTTTACACGCGACGGCATCGCTGTTCCCAGAGATGGACGACGCGGATCCAGACGACTGGACGCCGAGGTCACTGCCGCTACGAGGTGCCTCAGGAGACAGCTTGACGTTCGACCATCCATGCTGCCTCCTGTCGCTAATGAACTCTTCGCTCTTGACAGAGCTCGTGGATCGGCTTAGATTGCTATCACTATGGATCGGCATCGCTGGTGTCGCCAAGCTCGGCGTCTGCGACCAGTCTTCTAAACCTGCAGGTGAACGGTACTCTCCAATGTTCATGCTCACGCTCTTTCGTAGCACTTGTGTGCTCCCAACGTCATCTGCGGCATCATCACGACGACAAGAGATGCCGAGTAGAACCTTTCCACAGTACTCTCCCTTGTCATTCCGAAGCGAATACCACTGTGAATCCGCATTCGACGCGTTATTATCATCATCATGACCGAAAGGATCACTTGCCATGAGGATATTCGCAACATTCACGCTCGTGTATCCAATCGTAGCTTCATTTCCACTTCGTGATTGGTCTTCTACCATCACTTGGAGGCTACAGGTACCGATGACGTCTTGGAATGGTACGATGAGCACTTCATTCCAGACGGGATTCGCTGGCGAGTTCGGAGACTCGGCCATGTTCCTAGGCACACCAGTCGACTTGGTGTTTGAATTCGACTTGCTACTTAAAGAGAGAGATGAGTTTCGTGTGGCATTCGCGAGGATACTAAGGCCAGAGTTTAGACGCTTCGGAAGCGATGGCATGGAGATGCCTCCGAATGCAGAGAGAGAAGAAGAGGTCTTTGGTTTGGCATCCGTTGCTTCGCCATGAACGATCGAGATAGAGACGCTCGGTCTCTTGACTGTCTTCTTGACAGCTGTTCCCATCTTCAAGCCTTTCGCTTGCATGATACGTACATGCAAAGAGCCGTCGAGACCGTGCTCGGCGTCGACTTCATTGTAGTCCTGTGGGAGCTTGAGTGTCGTGGCTGCACCTGGTACTTTAAAGACTGCACTTGCCGCGACGACGTCACCATTGATCTCGAAACGAGCTAGTCGTCCGTCCGTGTAAAAGGAGAACTTGTGGACCCAGTTCTGTAGGAACTTGCGTCCATCTCGTTTGTTCTCGAGCTCTTCTTTACCAGAGGCTACGGCGATGGATCCTTCGACACTCATACCACCGATCTGAAGGCCGCTCCAGATCGTGCTTTTCGAGAACTCGTGCATGTACGACACGACCCCTGCGTGTCCACGATAGGATCCGTGGAAAGGAACAGACGGAGCGTAGTTGGAGCAGAAGATGACATCTTTATCGAGCAGACGGAAGAAGCGAGTAAAGACTTGTTCAGACGGAGGAGGAAGTGTGACTGCCATGTCGCCTTCTGTCTTCCAATTCCCACGGTATGAAGTGTACAGGACGACGAGCATGGCGTAGAACTCTTCCATGTCTAAAGGAGGAAGAGCGAGTGTCGGGATCGCTACGATTGCTTCTAGACCCAGTCGCATCCATATGATCTTCTCCACAGCGTTCGGAGCATTTAGCTGCAGCGTCTTCTTGTCTTCCGTTATGAATGTGAAGCCGTTGACGCGACTAGACGAATCTTTCACACCAGCTAGCACGTACAAGTGACTGACAGTGCCTGTGGTTGTAGCAGGAGTACTCTTTGTAGGTGGAGGCGTCGTGGTAGAGCCTGTAGATGCAGAACGCTTGCGATCTCGCTCAGCGTCGTCGACAAACGGCTCGTCACGAGAAGCCAAGTACGCGCGCTTGGACGGAAAGCGACGTAGGTATTTGCCTTCTAAAACGTAATAATGCTTTTCAATACGACGCAACCATTCGCTACGTCGACTTAGCACGCCTTCCCATCGAACGGGGTCATGTGCGAGCGGAGGACGCGGCGAACTGTCGTCCGGACGCTCTTCTGGCGTCGAGTCCAGCGTCGCGTCGGATACGGATTCTCGACTATCCCTCGGTGTCAACTCTGGAGACTGCTGGTCTTTATCTAGAGATGTGCTTTCTATCTGTTCTGCTTCCACTTGCTGCGTCACCATCTTCTCCCCGAGTGAATGGAGAATAGGATCGTCTGAATGGGAAAGGCGTTGTGCCGAGGACTGGTACAAGTTGGTCTCATGGCCGTGCATGGATAGTCGAGCATCTTCCAGTATCTCAGATGCTTTGGTCGATATCTCTCCCTGTTCTCTCCACATGGAGATGGCTCCTTCCCGACTTAGCCCTCGAATGAACTGATGTCCGACCTTTGGAGGCGTTCGACGACCACGTAAGATTCCTGCATCCATCTCGCTTTCATCTTCATCCTCTAGACCTTCCAAAAGATCCGTCGGGAGCATCGGGAGAGAGAATCGTCCTGTGACCTCGAGAAAGCTTTCGCTTAGCTCATTATCACTAGGTTCACCAAAGTCAGACACTTCACTAATAACGCTCGGGTTCATCTTCCGACGCTCATCATCCGGCACGAGATTCGGCGATCTCCCAGGCGTATTTCCACCCGACGTTTCGTTCATTCGGAATGTCGCTCTCGTCCAAGCCGCGCTTTCAGATTGCGTCCGTGATCGACGAGTACGGAAGGACTTGCTGCGTGGCATGCTTGGTAGCTGTGCCACGTCTGCATTCCGTTCAGACGGGGTCGTGCTCCCGGACGACGCATACTCCCCGTCAGATCCGTCTTCCATGTCAATTCTACGATAATGTGGAAGAATACAAAGTAGGACAGCCAAGACGAAAGATAAGTGGCAAGAGGGGGGATGCTCGTCGTATCAAGGGGAAGCGCTTCTACTTGGAGCTACAGTACCGAGGATCGAGCGAGACCAGATCTGGCCGACACGTTTTTGTATGCCGCTTGGACCATCGGGGATGTCTCTTACAAGATATAGTTATACTTGGAAAATGTATGTCGTGTAAGAGATATATGTCGCGTAGAACAAAGAGCACCGCATAAGAGGAGACCACGGAGCGACGATGCGTGTGGAGCTAGCGACGTCTGCCCAAGTACATGCTTCTCTTACTTATGGTCAAAGCTTGTATTCTTACTTGGATTTGGTTTGTATAGTCTGCGTTAGAAGGATTTTATCGAAAGGAGGATGCTGTAGACCAGTTTGAGAGCTTGTATGACACGACTCGTACCAAGTTAATCCAGTCGTTGCCACACTTGAACGAGACGGAGGTCAAGAAGGATGTGCAAGGTGTCTTGGAATTAGCTATTGATAGACTCGTGTCCAAGTTCTCTAGTGAATTACTCGAGTCGACGGACGTGACGCTCGCGACGGTCGGTGTGCCATCCCTCTTGGATCTGTCCATCCAAGGTGTAAAGGATGGACAGATTCATGCTAGCGTCCCGTACAAGTTACTGGATAATCTGATGGAAGGACAGACATTGAGTACATGCGAAAAGCTATGGGAGTTACTTGAAAGCCGAAAGAACCAATTGCCAACGGTACATCTACCTCCTCTTGTAGGACGATCGTAGGCTGATGGTGTGGATGTAGAGTGATACGAGGGCTTCATTACGTGTACTTACGATGTGCAATGCACTCCTAAGGCGGCTATCCAAGACCCAGAACAGCTTCTTTTGTGGACGCATTCTTCTCTTTCTCTCATTCATGTTCCCCTTGTCGGAGAAATCGGCCGTGAATCTCATGGGAAAGGTTCGATCCTACTAGCTAGATATTGTCGTAGTACATGTACGATACGAATGATCGATTTTATAGGCGAATTTGGCCAATATCACGGACTTTGAGGATGAGCAGACATTTGATTCAGGAGAAACGGATGCTAGCTCTCAGGATACATCCATGGAGGTAGCGATACAAGTATAAAAGTCAAAAGAAGTATCGAGATTTATCCTGTACGATCAGATTGATGACAACAAGGATGCTGGTGATGCTGGTCCGATCGACTACAACCTGTACAAGACGTTCTGGAATGTCCAACGCTACTTTCGAGACTACTCACTTGCTTCCAAGACGCCATCGACTTGGGATCAATTCGTATGTCTGTAGTTTCTCCTGTCAACGACTACGATTAAGTATACAAGTACATAGATGGAAGAAACGAAGGTCGTCTTGTCAGCATTTGAAGGCAATTCATTCTCTCCGGATGATTTAGAAAGATCCAAGGAAGCCATGACAGGTGCTTCGAAAGAGCTTGATGGAGACACGTCCATGGACAGTGCCACAGACCATTTTTTCCAGCCAAAGTACCTCACAAGCAGTCGTCTCTTCCGTCTCCAACTCCGTGATCCGATCCTTCGACAAGACGTCCTCACGCAGTTTCTCATTCTTTTCAACCACTTGTCATCCTCTGTCTCCACGAGCGTCGCCAAAGACAAGTTGTCTGCTGTGCAACAGCGAGCAGTAAGTCTGTTGGAGCAGACGCCGGCTGGAGGCAAGCGATTCAGTGAGATGTTGCAAGCGGTGCTAGAGCGCGAGGCGAACTGGATCGAGTGGAAGGCGAATAAGTGCAAGCCGTTTGAGAGGTTTCCAGAGGAAACGAGTGAAGAGGCTGGTGGGAAGAAGAGGAAGAGACTTGGCGAGATGGGATCTCTTGGTGCTAGCAAGTCGCGTAAGAAGACACAAGGTGGCGCCTCTGCATTGTTTGAACAGATCTTAACGGCGAGTTCGGATCCGAGTGAGATCTTGGAAAGCATCAAAGGACAGGATCGAGGTGCGTGGACTTGTATACGAGTATTAATTTGGTGCTGATGATCTTATTGACAATGTGGCAGTGAGTCAAGTGCCGTTGGAGACGTATGTAGAGAAGTTTAAGGAAGCGTGGGATCCGGAGAATGGTATTGAAGAGGCGTATTGGCCGGACAAGGATCCGATGCAGTGCTGGAGGACGCTCCGTATGACCATGCGATCGAAGATCGAGTACATGAACTTTGCAGTTGATGGCGCTGGAGCTGTCGTCAAGGAGCTTCTAGGAAAAGGTGGGAAAGAGGAAGATAGTGGAGATAAGGCTGATGTGCAGATGAAGGAGGATCCAGAGCCAGTGAAAAAGTCGTCGCCTGAAGATATTAGTGGAGAGGGCTCATTGCCGAGCGAAAAACGTTTGGAGAAAGAGGTAGACATGGCATGTGGCTGATAGCGGATGGAGTGGAGGTACTGATGTGATGATCTATTAGGAGCCGAGCAGCGTGTAGAGATTGTGGACGGATAAAGGATGCAGCGTTGAAGCGAGGCTTGGGCGTCCATGGCGTAGCTAGTGTACCATGGAGACTTATTTTTAGGTTCAAATGAGAAAGAAACAAGGCAGTTAGCTCTGGACATTTATGAGTACTTGTTCTAGTGATCACGAATCGTTTGACTATGAGTTGCATCTACTAGCGATGCAGATGCAGTATTATCAGCATCGAAAGCTGTCGTTTGGAGAGTTCTGGACGATATGGTAGGATACGTTTGGTCAATGATAAAGCGTTGGGTGTGAGACTGCCTCTTCTGTGTAACAGGACACTGCTTGATGCAGATTGCTATGATGTCAATGCCAAGGATGATCTGGTCTTTTTAATACCGTGATACGTTTGGTGCCCTACTGATGGTACTGTACATAGGGAGTACCTCCATTGGTCTACGCTGCCAAGGTAGTTACCACGTTCTATCGCTCTAGCTTGCCTGCATTAAGTGTTGTATCTAGCGAGGGAGTATCGTTTTGCTTTGGTTACTGCTACGATATCATGCTGATATTAATGTTCTCTCAAAGGTCTTTCTAGCCTGTACTTTATTATCTTTGTGGGTCTCATGACGGCATGCTTGCTTTCTAGTTCCAGGAAACAGCACTCATGGCAGCATGCAGAAGACGTCGTCGGAAAGCAATTGTCTTTCTACTCAAGCGAGGAGCTTGTCCCGATGGAGTCGATCGATCTGGGTACTCGACTTTACGATGGGCAGTAGAGTTTGCGGATATAAAGTTACTAGAGCTCTTGCTTGCCCATGGTGCTTCCGTCACCAAGGTACGTACTCAGTATTGATCATACGCGGTGGCTGGTAAGAAGTAACGATAGGACTGTGCTTCTCCTGATTCTGCGCTGGAAAGAGCAGAGAAGAGTCCCGTAGAGACGCATTTGGCTATTTTGGTACTACTGCAGCAGAAACTAGGTAGAGTACGATCAAGTTATACGTATATCACATCTCATGAAGTTTCCAAGTCGAGGAACGTAGGCGATTCCTCCAGGATATCGTCAGCCGGCAAGACCAAGTCGACACCCAAGCCAAAGAGACAACTCCCCGAAGCAAACAGGAAGCCAGATTGATGCAGCGTATGATAAGATTAAAGGAACGTCGAAATGTCAAATGGAGGAAGACACTGTTTGAAGCTTCACAACTACAAGACCAGGAACCAGTCGTTTCCACTATCATCCGTACCGAAAGTGAAGATGCCACATTACCATGGATACGTGTCGGCGATGGACGATGGAGGCAGCCGAGTAAAGTCAGTCCTCGTCCAAAGCCGCAGGACGTGGAGTGGACACTGGAGGACCTATAACTTACCTACAATATAGCTTGAATGCGCAAGTATAGCTTTACAAGTGGCAGTGGATGGTTTTCGTGTGACTTGAGTTGGGTATGGTCCATTTCGATCTGAATCGCTGAACGACCTTGGAGCAGACGCTGCATCGGCATTCGCATCACGAGTACTAGGGCACCTCTCCCTCTTCGAGTACTTATAAAAGCATTTCCTATCCGTCTATTTCATCCGTCGGACAAGACGTGAAGACAATAAAAACACGCGACAGCACAAGCTCGTAAACATTCCGAAGTTCGGAGCAAGACAGAATGACAGACAACGGGAACTGGACGGTTGAAATCAAGTTTCATGGTCGAACACACTCTTTCGTAGGCCGTATGCCAGCGGAGAAACGTAAGGTAGCGCTTGACTTTCCTCGCAAACTCTCGGTCGGCACAAAAGTCAAATTGTCTGCTGTGCCCCATCGCGGGTTTTTCTGTAAGTTTTTCGCCAAGAAATGCGAAGACATGAAGTTATACATGAAAAAGAACGAGTGTGCTCTTTGTGAACAATTCACGGCCAATACTTCCACCTTTACGCTCTTCCTTATAGCTCCAGTGACACTCAAGAAGCTCAAGTGTCTCGACCGATTACGCAAAAGTGGTACGTACCTATCTACATGCAGCTCATGCATCTATACTGACAATGCAATCGTTATGCAACGGATAGGTGTACCTTCCAAATCGATTGATTCATTGTGCAATGATAAGGAAGGTGTTGTCATTGGATTCATTGTGACAGAAGTGAATACAGAGTTAGAACGCAAGGCACTTGAGCGTCAGCGTACAAAGGAAGAGCTAGAGAAAGCTGCCAAGACCATGGCCGAGACATTCAATGACCCGATGATCGAGTTCGACCTATTGCTCGATCAATTGGACACGACGCCATCGGCCATCCAACTATGCTCTCAATTCATGATCAAGCACGAGAATCTGCATGACTCTTTACGACAAAAGCTATGCGATACAATGGACAAGTACGAGTCTGCGAAAGCCAGGTCCAACGTCATTTTCGTAGTCCATGACGCCGTCAAGATCGTACGTTCGGCCCTTCCACCAGACGAACGCAACGCCAAGATGCGGCAGTCGGATCTAGTTGTCTCGCTTGAAAAAGTGCTCTATCGACTCGTAAAAGCACTGCCGCGAGAGTGTAGGCACAATGAGAGCATCAAGTCGGTCTTTAGCTACTGGGTGAAATGGGGTCTCCAGTTCTCCAGGCCAGTAGAAGACGATAGTAGACGAGACGACGCCTTTAATCACGTAGACGAGTCCTTCTACGCGTTGGAAGAGACGACGTCGAGCTTACAATCGGACTCTCCTAGCTCGCCTGTGAAGCCACAGGTGTCTCCGGAAGTACAGACGTTTATGAAGACGCATAAGATCAATCCTGGACCGTGGGAGGTATATCTAGAGCGAGCGTCTGCGCAAGAGATGGAGGAATTAGATACCGCCGCTGGTTTAAATGCATACTACTTGTCTGTTAATCGCGATGAGAAGCCAAAGACGAGTGGGCGACGGACAGGAGAGTATTTCTTGTATCAGTACGTGAAAAAGTATATGCCATTGCTCCTAGACGCTACGCCGTCACGTGGACAGCAGAAGCGACGAAGAGCAAAGGAGTCGATTGATATCTTACGAGATGCATTGACGTGTACGTGGGACCTAGGAGACGTCGCGAGTCAGTCTTTACATGAAGTCGATAAGCCAGTGATCGATGATGTCTGGCGGAAGATAGAGACAGAAGCGATTAACAACGTCTCTGGCTTCGTCTTTGGGAACGTCCGTCGCGCGAAGACGAATAAGCTTGCGAAGAGTCCGGAAGTCGAAGCTATTTTGCGTGACGCAGCGGATGATTCGCGCGTGAATCAAGTGTCACTTGTATCGGACCTCGTTCGTGTCTTTAAGCTCGATTCGATGGCAAAAGAAGCACTGGAGAAAGTAGGATGTAAGAAAGAGTTGTGTCGTCTCGCGATCGATTTGTGTGAACGCATTCGATCTCGGAATGCACCCAATCCGTCTGTGTGTGTCGTACGTATGTGTCAACAAGCGAATGCTGCGTATGCACCGAAGCGAGCGTACTCGACTGGTATGAAGAGTATGATGGCCAAGCAGCTCCAATTGTCTTCCTTTAATACCACCGAGACGCAGAAGAAGCGCAAGGTGGATGGCTCTACATCTATCACGGATGCCGAGTCACCTGATGCACAGTATGCGGAGCTGACGGATGCTGAATTAGCAGCGCTGAAACGTCAGATCCCGAAGCCACCGAAGCTATTGTTTAAGCAAGTGGACTTGGGTACGATTGAAAAGACAGAGACGAATGATAATGGGACGGTTGGCGTCGCCAAGTCGGGTATTCCAGATGCAGGTAGAGGTCTGTTTAATCTGTCAGATCATGCATGGCCAGCGTTCTCCGTCGTGTGCATCTTTGGTGTCCGACGATTAAGTAAAGAAGCACATCATGACGGTTTGAACAAAGTTGCGAGGTGTGGGGAACTAGGAGAGACGTTTGTCGTTGTCAACGGTGTCGTTCGAAAGGTCGACAAGTTCCAGACGCAATATGGACATCGCCTCCAGCCGTTTGATGGACTTGTCGACGCAGAAGGATCTGTCGGAGGCTTCCCGAACGACCGCGTGTATGAGTTTAAAGAAGACGTGTATTGGGATGCATCAGCCTTCTACAATAACTGCATCCTAGTTCCTGGGTGTGTGCTAGAGAACCCGAACGACACGACGAGTGACATTTACTTGGATCAGCTCTACATTGTAACGTGGAAGGAGGTGCCTGTGCGAGAAGAGTTCTTCTTGGCGTATGGCACGTCGTATTATGAAGACACGGATAAACCGTCTCGAGGTAGTGGGAAGCAAAAGGCTTGAGACTTGTAGCAAAGCGAATGTAAGCGCAATACATCGGCGTACTCTGTTCAAAAAAGCACATTGGTATTCCAGTTTTACTTGCTTTGTAGTGGTGCACGGCATGTTGGGCAGCATGCTTTTAGATCTAGCCAAAGACGGAGACAGTCGTGATGATAGCCGTGACCGCAGACCAGTAACTCATGGTCACCATTGATTTCTTGACAGCAGATACTGCATTCCACGTTCTGGTCGATCATCTGATCGTCCACGCCTTCCTTTACCACTGGAAACCGGTCTTGGTTCTCATCTAACGCCAGGAAGGATCGGAGACGAGCCTCAGCTGCTGTAAGAGCAGAGCATTTGTGAGAAGTACCAACGAGCGTCGCTGTCATTCGGGTGAGGAGCTGGCTGAGTTGGCGGCATCGATCATACTGTTCGGCCAGCATTGTCGAGTGGTCTTTCGATGACATCCGACGAAAGATCTTGGGCTTGGTAGTTTGCATATCGCCAAGTTGCGCTTCCACCTGAAGCTCAAGGTTTCTGCAGCATTTGGTACCACTGGAACACTTGGCAAAAGTAGTTTGGAAATTTCGTAGCAATTCGTGAATCGTGCCAAGAGAGACCGGTAAAGCCCATTGGCGATTTAACTGTGCGTGTGCGATGAACACAACGTACTGGGTCGACTGGACCTCGGCGTCTCGATTGCGAATGAACTTCCGACGCAAGAGGTTACGACGACGTGGACACTTGGAGGTGCTGCATGGAGTCACGACTATTGTCACGTTGCTGTGGAGCTGCTTCGACGGAGCTGGTGCATACTCGACGACATTTTCCAAAGAGACAAAGACCATGGTATCAAGTTCGCTGGCAAAAAGGAAACTGGCGTTGTCGACTCGTGCATTACGTCAAGTATGCTTTCCAATCTTGAAGGGTTTTGCGACGTTACGCTCGTGGCTACTTTCGTGAGCTAATTAAAGCGTACCGGAACAAGTAGATACTATACATGTGTTTATTCTAAGTCTTATGTAGAAACTTAGTGGCGGCTTCTACGAGAGACCCGCGTCGTTCATTCATCCATGATCCTCGTCTACGGTCACTAGTACTTTCATTCGCCGCTGCTGCCTCTTCCTGTTCTTTCGCTTTTCTTGCTTCTGCTTCTGTAATCGCTACTTGCTTCCGCTCCTGAATAGCCACGATCGAGCGCCGACCGGACACATTGAGCATATTCCACTGCATTGGTAGCAAGTCAGGTGACCATTCACTACTGCGGCGTGACATATTCTTCGCCATTCGTACAACACTGCCTAATGAATTCATCCGTGTTTGCTTTGTGTGTTTCTCCGCGATCGATCTGAACGCTTGACCCTTGCGTAGAGCTATCTCTGCATTGATGGTTTGAGTTTGATTTAACGGAAACAGCTCGTCTTCAATCAGCACCGCCGCGACTTGACTCAAAAAGTAGCTGCTCATAGCAGGAGATACGTCTTGTAGCATCCTAGAAGATACAAAACTTAGTTCATGTGCATACTACAATGGAGCAGCGATGCATGCCAACGTACTTGAAATCCTTTACAGACAATGAATATAAGATGCATTTTGTTGAGACCGCTGTGCCATTGCAAACGGTGCGGTAGAGCTCGCCTGGAGAAGCGATGAGACTGTACTGTTCGAAAACAGCATTCGATCTAATGACCCGACCTTGTCCTGTGCTCGTATTTACCACGTCACATTCACCTTCGACAACAAAGAACATTTCGACACCTGGACTCTCACTTTCACAAACCTTTTCTGCTCTGCTGACGCACATTGGTTGGAAGAGAAAGAGTGCATAGGATACAAAACCTTTAAAAGAGTCCTCCATGACCGTGATCAAGGGTATTTGAAACAAAGTTTCTGCTGCAACGATCCGGGCGATGTCGAAGCGTAAACTTGGGCACATCTTATCAAAGATCTGTCATTGCAAGATGAGTTGAATGTTTGGCTGTATAAAGCTTTTAGTGACAAACCTTTTGCTCCGGGAAGAGGCTCATGCAGGAAATGTTGTGTTTGTAGTGCTATAAAGAACAAAGGTAAGCACAAATCCTGGTCAACTATTTAGAATACTTGTTACCGATTTCACGTTGGAACACAGCCTCGTGTTTACGCTCGAATCCCTCATGTAGTCTTTCATTTCTGTCATGAGCAATCTGTACTCGCGATCGGCAGGGTCCAGGTTCCTCATTAGTGTGACGACAGAAGAGATGACATAACCAAAGACAGTTGCATGGACCACAGTGAGCAAGATCACGATGGATAATTCATAGACCGAGTACATGTGTGGCCGAATGTCACCATATCCGACCGTAGTCAGTGTTGTAAACGCCCAGTAAATCGCCGCAATGTATCGATCAGTTACCGATATATTGCTTGAGCAATAGATTAGATTCCCTGTACCGTTCTTCGGATCGTGATTAAATGCGTCATCGCACCAAGAAGGCAAATCGGCGGTTTCACTTGCAAGCATAACAGCATGGAAGATGCATGCACTCCAGTGACAAAAGAAATACATCATACCGAGCAATCGGAGCAAACGCTCTGTTGAAGGACTTACCTATGTGATTGTTAGAAAATATATCCAAAACGCATGGCCAAGTGACCTAGCTATCAGCAAACGGTAGATACCTGAACGTATTCGCGTATGCGAAGAAAGACTCGACTAAGTTTCATCAAACGCGTCAGCTTCAGTAGCCGTACAATACGGACGAGACGTAAAAGCTTCGTAGGAAAAAACGTCATCTCCGATCCGTTTGCAAAGAACCTGGCATCAAGGATTTGTTAAGGTAATGCATGTAGCCGAAAGAGAGATACAAGTACCGGACTATATCGTCAAATGGGAGGGTAGAGATAAGGTCAAGGACAAACCATCCTCTGACATACCGCCAAAAAATCGCTTTTCTGCTGATCTTTAGATTCTTTTCTTCATCAAAGTAAGCTGTTCGGAAGTGGATAATAATGTCCATCATGAATAGTGCATCTATGCATAACTCCATGGTTAGCCACGGTCCAACTGCATCCTGGTCAAAGCCGAGACGGAAGGGCACCATGACAATGGAATATAGGATTGCCAAGCCAACCAACATTTGCCACCAAACGATAAAGGAGTCATGCGGGTGGAACAGGTAAGTTCCTTTCAAAAGATTCCGCTCCACATGCATGTTGGCCTTCGATTTGTTCATCGTAGAGTGGCGGATGTTTGCAAGCATCTTATCTAGTCTAGCTTTTTCATCTTCAGCTGATGTCGTGACCGAAGAAGCGTCTGATGTCTTCAATGAAGCTCTCGGGGGTGAGATTGCTCGAGTAGCTAGAGTCATATCTGGATGTAATGTCTGTAGTTGATACTCACTGTCTGCTTTACTTTCGTTTTTACTGTTGTCGTGTGTAGGCGTAGTTGCAGCATCATTCGCAACACCTTGGACTCTATGACTATCGTCATAGTTAACATGACCTGTTTCTTCTTTGTAACTCCTAGCAATCGGCGCAAGAAGGAGACGATTGCTGTGATCATTTTTTAAAGTTAGCTCTTCATCGCCGTGGTCTCCATCGCTCTCACTTCCACTTGACCCATCGTAATCCTTTTTGTCGACTTCACTTCCATTCATCTCATCATCTTCTTGTATATTTTCCAAACTTTCCATGTTCATCCCATTTATAGGACAAGTATCATTGTACTCGAGATTCTGCTCCATTACATTTGTGCCGACACGCTCTGCATCAGGTGCTGGCTTGGATTCGACATCGGGCATAGGCGCTATACGATTTTTGTGCGTGGAAGTTGGGCGATTGTTTGCAAGCATTGTCTTGGTGACAATAGTAACAGATTCCTGTCGAGCTTGTTCCTTCTGTAGGTCGATATATCGCCCACTCTTAGTACTTGTTAAGCTAATACTCATAAGTGGCCCAATGCGCCGACGCATAATGCTTGCAGTCTGCTTCGCAGACTTCTTGAAGTGAACCAGAAGCTCTGGCCACGTATTGCCTACCACAGTACGTCATGCATAATGATGAGATAGTGTTCTAGTGCCTGTAAGAAATGCAGACTCACTGATACGTAAAATTGCGTCCCGTGAGAGAAAATTAAGTTCAGAATACGACTTAGCCAAAGCGGAACAAACACGCACTCCATTACCATGGTCTTCGTCGTAAATTTCCAGCTATTCAAAGTATATTCTAGTAAATGTCTAGCATTGTATGCAATATAAGCTAGTCGTACCTCACCAAAGTGCTCGCCCACACCAATTGAAGATACTTGCATCTCTTCATGTGTCGTTGGATTCACCTTAATCAGTTTTATTTTTCCCTTCATGAGGAAAAAGACATGGGCAGCAATTTCGTGCTGGCCGAAGACATACTCGTCCTTCATGACTTCGAATGGATGTAATTCAATCACAATATCACTGATCAAACTTTCATGACATTCTGTAAAGTAGCGTATTATCGGTAATGCTTTCGAGTGAACGTGGTGGATCTGTGAATTGGCATGAAATCAATTAGACTAAAAGTACTTAATAACTGTGTATTATTTGCATACCATTTCATTACGAAGAGCAGTTGGCAGTCGCTTGAGTATCTGACGCTCCTTAAAGACAGATCGGTTTTGATAGTAGTATTCAAAATGCGTTCTTATTCGCTTCGCTGCTAATGAAGGGATTTGGCGAGAAATGATGTACTCTTTGATGATTGTCATTCGTTCGTCATATAGAGATGCGGACACGTTTAAGTTGGCCACAAGCGATGAGATTGTCCCAATGATATAACCGAAAAAGGTTACCCCAATGGCCATTATGAAGATGTTTAGCAAGCGCTCGATGTTTGTTGTGGCCACAACATCACCATATCCGATAGTTGCCTAAGACAGAAACGATGTAAGCTACCCACTCTGCATGCATTCGTGTACGAAATGTACCATGGTTACGATCGCCCAGTACATTGATACAATGTATTGTAGCTCTTGCGCATTCGCGCGGGACATGTCTGTAAATTCATACTTTTTAATCCACGATTCTCCTTCTTCACTCATTGCAACACCAAACCAAATGCAAGCAACAAGGTGCGCGATAAATAACATTGTTAGAGCGAGACGCACGAGCGAGACGACACTTTGGTTAATGTACACTGCGTCCTCAAGGCTCGAAAACACCTTGCCTAACCTCCGAATGCGTGTGAGTTTAACAAGCCGGATAGCTTTAAGAGTTCGAAACACCATGGTCGACAATGGATTAGCATTTTCACTCATGCCCGCAAGCGCAGCAATGCCCTCGACAGGTAATGTCGATAACAAATCGACGACAAACCATCCACGAAGGTAGCTTCTAGTGATGACTCTGTGATCGTAAGATAGATCACCTCCAGATAGCTGGACGCCAGTGATAAAATTGATCATTATGTCCAAAGCGAAGCTTATATCAATTGCCCCTTCAACGATAGCAAAACCACCGGCAGCTTCTTGGCTGAAGCAGACTCGGTACGGAACAAGACATGATATATAAATAACGCACACGATGAGTAGGAGATCCCACCTCGACTTCCAGCGACTACTAGGATCAATCATATACCACGGCTTTTGACTTCGAATAGTGGTTGTTCGAATCCCGCGCAAAACACCGGGAACCTTACGCCGAAGTACTTGCCATAGCGCACGTGGATGTCTGTGCTCTGCCGGATGGTATTGAGCTCGATATGACTTCAGACCAAGTCTCATCCTGAAAAAGGATTCTAACTAATGACTAGGCAAGTATTAGTTACTCAGTATGGTGAGAAAGAATGCCATATATGTACCGTAACGATCTACTTAAACTGTATTACAACTCGGAGTGGAAGGCTAATGCTTGGTATGTTGAACGTTCAGTAGCTTGATGTTTGAATAGCATAAACGCCACCGTTTCCAAAAGACCTGGTTGAAATCGCTGCATGACCGATCAAAACAAATGGCAATGTATTTTTGGATGTTGAAACCCCCGACTAGAAAGGTGCACACGTAGGCAGTTAAATTTGCATGGCATCCGCTATGTAGTCATTCAACGACGCCTAGAGGAATTCAAAGCCTGAATTGGATTTGGCTTTTAGCCCAAGGAAAGAAGTCTATAAGTGTGAGAGAAGATGTATATAGGTAGGACTGTAGCAACGAGTCTCAACATAATAAGCAAGCATCTCATTGTTATTGACAAACTACGAGAATTGATGGATGATATGAAGTAAAAAGACAACGATCACAAGTCTTAAAGAGTCTTAGCATTATGCATCGGCATTATTTGCCGATCTAGAGGCGTCAAACGTAGCATTCTGTAAAGTTCAAGGCACTCTTGATGGACAACGTCGAAGTGAAGATGGTAGTCGGAGGCTATATTATCACAACAAACTTGTCACGGTACATGGTCTCGAGTATTCACGATTTATAATAAGATGGAAGCCAATTTTGTCTGTTAAACAATGCAACACAGCTCGACGGTCATGAGATGAAAATGAGCAAGCAGGAAAAAAAGAGCGATCGTATTATGCAAGAACGATAGTGTTGCTTTTAATGGTAGTGTATCATATTAGATATATGTAGCCGAGTAAAAGCAGTGCTAGGTGGTCTATAAAAGAAGCAAAATGGTCATTGCGATCAATGTCAGACGTTGAATAGAACGTGATGGCGAAGTTAGGAACCGTGCTCATCCCGAGAGTGGTATTTGGGGCTATTATAAATTGCATGGTTCCAAGTTACCACTAGATTGCCTCAATGCCGTTGTAAGATACAAGCATGATGGTGCTGACAATGAAGGGTTTAAAGTATAATAGAACCATCAGGAGATGAATGATGATTCAGCTTGAGACCTGAGCGTTTATGGATTCACTTTATTTAGCAAAGCGGCTTTTAAAAGCTCTCATATAATGGATTTTTACGATGAGGCAGAGTACTCACTTGGGTAGCCGACTCTATGCGCTCGTAGTATGCGTATTGAAGACAGCTTAAAATAGAAATTATCACACCACGTAAGCTGTGGCTAAATCCTTCTTATACCTTAATTCCATGGCATCATGAATTCATGCTTTTCTTGGGACAATCCAGTACTCTAGACTGGATTAACGAGAAAAATTTCTTATCTATAAATTCTAAATCCTATCGCCTCAAAGTATGTGGGCCTGCAAATCACTATGAGATCTACGATTCGCGCTTAAAACCTGACCCCTCTGGATGTTGCTAGCAGTCATGAAGGTGGCAAGTAGTTGCGATTGATTTTATCTTGTGAGGATGATAGAGAAAACTTCGTGTGTACAACGGAGTTAACCAAAATTCATTGTCGTACTGGTCAGTAGCTAGCGTTGGACTCGTATGCTTGTCCACTCTTTTCGGTTCAGTGATGGATGTTGTACCCACGGACAATGTACCAATCTGTTACGATTCGCGAAAACTTTGCATTTCTATATCCGCAATATCACGCCGAATGAAGAAAGCTGCTGGAAACACAGAGTCTAACACTAAAAAAATCTACCTTGCCATTCATTTAATAGAAGAATAGCCTTATGACTTGACTATTAATGTCTTATCTATCCCGCGAGCTTTGGCGAGGATTCTTTTAAAAGTCATACGGGTGTGACGAGACACTCTGCTTAAGTAGGAAATCCAAGGTAGACCGCTACGTTGGTATCATTTGGATGCCATTCCTCAATTTGCTTCTTCCATCACAAGTGGTAACGCAAAGAGCCGCGTAGACATCAACTCTCTACTCTATCAAATGAAGACACAACTCCAACAAACTTTGCTCGCGCTTATCGTCTGCATCATGAGCACGACGCTGACTGCCGCAGATGACGATGTCAAGACGATTCTTAGCTCGGCAGGTGACATTCAGATCGCGCCTGCCATTGCTGCAGGTCTTGCAATCGGCATCGGTGCAATCGTAGCAGTCGCCGGATACAAGCTACTACGACCAACAATTTTCGTGTGCGGATTCCTCGCTGGAGGTATTATCACGGCTTTGGCGGTCCAAGAGGTTTTGGACTCGTACTCATGGGAGGATATTGCCTCCTGGATCGGATTTGCCGTTGGCGGTCTTGTCTGTGGTGCGATTGCGGTTGGAATTTACGCCGTTGGTGTCTTCCTCATCGGTGCCGCCGGCGGAGTCATCCTTGGCTTCATGCTCAACTCATCATTTGGATACCTCATCTACCCTTCGCACCCGGGCGTCATTCTCGTCATATTCCTCATTGTGTTTGGAATCCTTGGCGGCATCCTGACGACAATGCTGGAGAGAACGATCATCATCGTGGCGACCAGTTTCATCGGATCATCCGCACTTGTGTGGGGCATTGGATACTATGCTGGAGACTACCCCAGTGGATCTGACATCAAGCACTACTATGATGAAGCTGCTGATGGTAATTTCAACTACCATATCCCGGATGCTTGGTGGGCTTATTTGGTTGCCACGATCGTCATGTTCGTGCTAGGCATGTTCATCCAATTCCGCAAGACCGGCCGTAATGTCCATCATCAGCATGTACGTGGTAAACGCACGTACAACCAGGCTCTGACGCCGGTATAAAGCCCGACAAGAAGGACTTTACGATTCATTTCAAGCACGCAACATACGCCGAAACTGTCAGGCAAGACAGTAGAATATATATGACATTAATGAACAATAATACAGACGGAGATATTTTGTTCACGAATTTGCTTGCCATCTTGTAGCATGTTTTGTACATCTACTGCCTAAACGTTTTTGATTTCAAAGACGACAATGTGGTAAGATTGAATAAGAAAGTAGAGTATGATGTATATACTCCCTGATTCATCGACAAAGCCGAGAGCATCGGTGTTAGAGGACTTCACTTTTTGTTTGCTATCTTTCGCAAAGCAAAGATACTAACATGGAACCTTGGGTCCTAGGAAGGTCGTACATTGTATGACCTTTGAGCGAGGTCAGATAAATCGCAACTTTATTCAAAAATTTAGGCCTTCTTCGCACTGAATACCGATCCGGCGTTATTGGGATTCATCTTTTGTAACTCCCTTTATGATAACCGAAGCGGGCAATTCCGTGTTCATTGAGAATAGCCGATTTTGTTTTGCCACTCGACATTGGAAACCTAAGGCAATACTTCAATATAACTTTTCCCACTATATCGAATGCACAAGCGAGTGCTTTGTACTATCAATGCAAATGCGAATCCATATTCTTGGTTTATCTCTGTCTTCGCCTTTGATGCAATCGGGAGGAAGCTATCTTCGAGAAGACTTCAAGCCATGGCCTGTGCTCGAAATGTGCAAATTTGAAAAAACGCGTGAAAGACTCAGTGAGCTCTTCGATTTACTTGCGCTACTGCGCTCTTCGCTATTATTTCGGAACAGGCGCATTACCGTGGTGAACGAAATAATTGAGCGCCATTTGTAACTCATACTGTACTATGTCCCACTGAAATGGCGAAGAGCTCAATAGCGCAAGTAAATCGAAAGAAACTTCAACCTGGATGACTTCCGACGAGAAACCACAATACACTCGATACTAGGCCCGCCAAGACACGACAGAGGAATTGACGATAGACGTGGATAGGAATGGAAAGGTGGATAGCGATGTAAGAGCAGGATGAACCGACAGAGACTTAGTCATTGATTCCTATTACAGTGTTTGCGTCTTTGGTCGCATATACCTTAAATGCATTGGTGCATACCAGATTATCCGTTCAACGAGCACGACCATAAATCTTTACTTTATAAAACCAAAGCAAAGAATGAACGAGCTTGTTGAAGTGTCTTACAACCAACTTACTGGTACGAGACACAACTTACTCGCCAAGACTACACGATCAAATGAATTTATCTAAGCAATCTTCGCAATGTGCAATTGGTTTATCTTCATCTCGCCAAACAAAGTATAGGAAAGAGGACATGCCTGGATCCAGTTTGAGTATCATGTCCGTAAGTCATACACTTGGAGACTATGCAACTTTGATTCTATGGATCCAGACATTTTCCCTTAAACGAGGTGTCCGGATAAAGTATGGTGCGTAGAAAAATTCGCGAACGCGACAAGAAGCCGGCATTGAATCTTTATTAAAAATCTACTTGATTTTTCCTATCAGCTTTTTGATCGCCAATCTAAATCAACATCAGTGCCAACGTTCCTCGCTTTTTGCTCGCTATCATGCAGCGTTTATAAATACCTCTGGCTACGTTCTGGTGTACCGACAATCATATAGCTAGAAAAGTAAGTTCTTTCGATGCTTCATGGGAATTGCTATCATTCAAGGAACGAAAGCTGTGAGCATTCAGTCAATCGCATTCGAGCGCTGTCATATGCGCAGTGTATCTTGGAGAGCAGGAGAATGTCTGCGATGATGACAGTTACAAAGGTTTCCCGCTCTTCAGGTGCAAAATTTGCGACGAACAAAAGAAGCACACGAGCATGATGTTTCGACTATATCCAAATATCTATCTAGAAACAACTGATGAGTACGCTTACATGTACTTATAAAAACTGGAATATCTGCTGATCTACTAAAACAATGAACGCTTCAGTTGGGATTGAAATTGTGGACACAGTCCAACGGCTGTGTAAAGGCATCCGAGTTTGGACGACAGACATCAAGTCGTGTACCCAGAAACCTATACGTTTCGTCCTACAAGCATAATTCCTCTTAATCTTCTACCAACATCCATTGTCGTCCGTTTTATGTCACAGAGGAATGTACCTACCAAAGTCCTTTTATCTCTTGTATCAATATGACCTCCAGTTTATACAGGCTCTAGGCAGATGGAAGAGAAGGCAAGTCTGCGACGCTTTTTATAGAAAAGCGTGGAACCTGGTTTTCGATTCCCTCCGTCAAAAGCTAGAGAGTACCCGCATGTGACTAAACAGGAATGGGGGATTGTAATCGCAACATCTTGCCTCAGTTGATGCCATCACCTCCATCTTGGCACCATCCTTTGCTTTATCGACCTCATACCACTATTTACACTACAATTGCTATCATCTTCTCTTGCGTATCGAAACCGTTTGCACGCGTTCTTGCGTCGACCGACCCGTCAGCTAGCCTCGCGTACCCACGTCGTAGGTACAATTCCACTCGAGCGGGACGATTTAGTTCTGAACCCAACGAATAGTCTTTTAAAACGTAAGGATTAGGAGAAAATTAAAGGCGACAGCGACGTTTTACCATTTTGACTTGCAGACTTCTTTGGTTAGGGCGAGCTCCTTTCCGACCGGCAAAGTGCTTCCAGCCGCGAAAGGCCTCTCGAACGCATTCACCCATATCGGCGTTTACGACACACGACCTCTACCGCTTGTCTATCTAATTCTACCTCTATTCTCTTGCCGTTTCGTGCTCTTTCATCGATCGGTACACATACCGCTTGCGACGAATCCTACCTCCCTCCTCACACACACTCGCTCCTTTGGTTGAAAGCATGACGTTTAGCTTCAGTGGTAACGGTAGCATCATGTCTGAACGCGTTCGTACGTCGTCTCTGCAAGCGTACAACTTGTACGAGACGCGTAGGAGCATCGCGAATGACGGGGCCGACCCGACGCAAATTCCGAGCTTTGAAGAGCTCAATCCGTATAATTCGCACTCGACGCGGAAGGATAAACGGTGGCAACCCGTCCAGGGCTTGTCCCATTCGCATGAATCCATGCGGCTGCGTCAGTCCGTCGGACAACTATTGTACGAGACACATCAACAGATCTCGGCTGAGGAGCTAGAAGTGCGCGCGAATACGCCCGAGTTCAAGGTCCTCGAGAGCGACTGGGTTGCTCATAATGCGAACAATCAACTAGCGCTTATTAAACCTCTCAAGACCGTCGCGAGGCTGCCCGTGTCCTTGCTCGTGCTGGACGAACGGCAGTCGAGTACATCGACCGGTCCGACTCTCTCTGGCTTCCTACGTAAGCGAGGCGAGACGAACAAGGCCTTTAAGAAGCGATACATGGAATTAAACGGTTCAGTCCTATCCTATTATCGCAAAGTGCCGGAAAAGAACGGCGTGCCGTTATCTCGAGATGATAAAAAGGCACGTGAAAGCGGTAGTATCGACCTCGATAGTGTCTCATCGTTACAACCGCTCGAGTCGTCCGTCAAGGGTGAACAATTTGGCGTTCAGCTCGTGACGACAAGTCGGACGTGGATCTTGGCAGCAGACTCGCAAGGTGACTTTGAGCGATGGGTCAAAGCCATGTGTGAAGTGGTCAAGTTCACTGCGATCCACATCAAGTTCAAACGCATGTTCCAGCTACAGGAAGTCAGTTCTCGCGCTGTCACGGACGTTCGAATGGTCATTCCTGTTGGTGATACAGTCGGAGAAGTCGTGGAGCATATCTTTAACTGCTACCAACAAGCATTGGATGCTGCACCGTTGAAACCGTATGATCCGAGCAAGTACTTGCTCAAAGTAACTGGATTCCGAGACTATATGATCGATCGTTATCGTGTCGTGAACGAGTACATGCACGTCCGTGAGTGTCTGCTCACGAACAAGACGCTACGTCTCACTGTCGTCCACGAGTCGGTCATCCAAGAGACAGCGAATCGCAGTCTGAGCATCCGTCCGAACATGCCGATCGTCGGGAATGCTATTCGCAATGAACTCGCTGGTTTTGCCGATAACGAACGTCCTGGTCCGGTGTCCATGACGACGCTTGGTGACGCGGATTTGGACAGCTTCTCTTCAGCAGATCAAGTCGATGCCATTCCCAGTGGCAACGTCGATGAACCAGTGCGTGTACGTGTGAAGCGTATTCTCAACATTCCGCGTGAAGTCTACAGTGACACAGGCGAGCTGCGTCCGATCAAGAGCACTGCCGTCGTCGTCCGTGTCCAGCTCTTTGACGGCGGACAACTCATCGACGAAGGGTCTCTCGACACGAAAGACGTGCGTCTCGTCGGTCAGAGCAAAACATCGCTCTATGCTATCTGGTCTGAACCGGCATGGCATGAGTTCCCGATCACTGTCGGTGAAATAACAAAGTCCATGCGCATGCAATTCACAGTCCTCGGGACGAAGAAGAGTCCTGGTAGCAGTACTTCATTATCTGCGAGTTCCTCCTCTGGCATGTCCATGTCATCGATGATGATCGCAGCGGAAGAAAAGATTTTAATCAGTGGCATCAACCTCTTTGACGTCTCAGGACACCTGACACAAGGTGAGCAATACATTCGCATGCTGGACAATCGACACAACTGTACCACTGGTCCAGTCCCGCACGTCGTGTATACCAAGAAGCCGATGATTAACATCGATCTGAGCAAATTCGACGTCCCGATCGAGTTCAATTGGGACAGTCTTGACAATTCCAACGGCACGCGCTATAAGCGTCGATCTCTTGTGCGTGGCAGTCGATCTACGATGCTCCATAAGGAAGGCTGGTTGCGGAAAGTTGGGCAGTTCAAGTCGCTCACCAAGTGGCGTCCGAGGTGGTTTGTCTGTGACCAAGAGACGTGCTCTCTTAGCTACGCTGCAGATGAGAGTGCACCGCGAAAGGTAGTGCCGCTGAAACACTGCTCTGTCAATCGTGCTGATGACATGAACAACAAGTTCACGACGGGTACCAAGGGTACGCGTAAGGAACGTCAGACGTGGTGCTTCAAAGTGCGTCCGCAGAACTCATCGAGAGATTACATCATGTCTGCTGCGACGAAACAAGAGCGAGAGGAGTGGATGATGGCGATTCTGACGGTGTCCAAGGGTGAAGGCGCGAATCAGGATCTAGCTGAGACGATTCCGATCGAAGCGCGGCCGGTGTATGGCTTGGAAGAGAAGCTGTCGCCTGTGAACAGCAACGAGTTGGCGACGGAAGGCTCTGACACGGAGATTCGGCAGTCCATCGGTCGACAACGTGCTGGCTCGAGCTCAAGTTCGCAGCGTGATGGCGACAGCGACATCTCGGAGCTACGCAAGGTCATTCTAGAAGATCCGTTGTATCCGCTGAGTCCGTACCAGAAGGCTCGTATGTGGAAACATCGAGATGAGTTTATTGATCTGCCGGAAGCTCTGCCACGCATCCTGTCGTGTGTCCATTGGGGAGACAAGGCAGAGATGGATGAAGCGCTGCAGCTCCTGCCGAAATGGCCAGTCCCTGCGAACCACGCGTCGTACTTGGAGCTCTTGAAAGGCGAGTTTGCGAATGAAGAGATTCGTCAGTTTGCCGTCCATCGTCTGGCACAGATGGCTGATACGACGTTTAGTTACTTTTTACCACAACTGGTGCAAGCACTCAAGTATGAGAACCACCATCGCTCTCCTCTAGCTCTGCATTTGATCGAACGAGCGATTAAGAATCCGAATCAGATCGGATTCGATCTTTTCTGGAGCATGAAAGTCGAGTCGCATCATGATCAGTACTTTGAACGCTATGGAACGCTCTTGAATGCCTACTTGGATGTATGCAGTAGTAAGATGCGTGATATTCTCAAGCTTCAGGACAAGTTGTTTAGTAAAGACGGTATGTTCGATCGTATCTGTCAAGAAGTCAAGGGAAAGGATAGTGATAAATTCGCTATGCATCAGACGATGGAGGAGGGATTGGAAGCGTTGAATGAAATCCTTCCGTCGTCGTTCCAACTACCGATTGATCCGCGTATCGAAGTCGGGAAGATTGTTGTGAGTAAATGTCGTGTCATGGATTCGGCCAAGAAACCGCTATGGCTTGTCTTTGAGAATGCAGAGGATGGAGGAGAGGAGATTACGGTTATGTACAAGGCTGGAGATGACGTTCGACAGGACTGTTTGACACTCCAGCTCGTTCGTCTTATGGATGAAATGTGGCGCGACGAAGGTCTTGATCTTGCCATGGAGCCCTACAAGTGTGTCGCGACGTCGCCCATGACCGGTATCGTGCAGATCGTCCCGAACTCGGTGACGACGGCGCAGATCCAGAAGCGTGTGGGTATCCTCGGAGCCTTCAAAGACCCAAGCTTCTCCGATTGGATTAAGGCGAATAACCCGGATAAGAAGAGCCACAAGGCTGCTGTGGACCTGTACTCTCGATCAGTAGCTGGCTACTGTGTCGCGACGTTCGTGCTGGGTATCGGCGATCGACACAATGACAACATCATGATGCAGTCCAATGGTCGCTACTTCCATATCGACTTTGGTCATTTCTTAGGGCACTTAAAGTACTTCCAAGGCGCCGTGAAACGTGAGCGGACGCCGTTTGTCTTCACAAAAGAGATGGCACATGTCTTTGGTGGCATGGATACAGAAGAGTATAACAAGTTCGCCCAGACAGCGTGCACGGCGTACAATATTGTGCGCAAGCACATGCACTTGCTAGCAGCATTGCTGGAGTTGATGGTACCTGCGGACATGCCAGAGCTGTCTGGTCGTGATGACATTAACCACTTGATCATGATGTTGAATCCGGAAGCGAGCGATGAAGAAGCTGCTCGGAATCTTGAGATCCTGCTCCACATTTGCGTCGGTGACAAATTCAAGCGACTGGATAATATGATTCACATCGTCACGCACCTCCTTGGCTAATAGCGGATTGGAATGGACGCGCAGGAACTCTACTATGTTTACTTCTTTTTTTCTTATCGGAAAATGCCTTTTAAACTCATGCAAAACACGACGTAGGCTTTTGTTTGAATACTTGCTTATCTATTCTCACGACGTTCAAAGGTAGGTGGACCCTCTGCTATTCTTCGTAAATGCTATGATACTTTTGATATTGATAAGATTTCTTCATCAAATCCTCATAAGATTATACGTTAGCATATATGAAAGAAAGGGTAGTCGATAAAGGCTATACTTGTGATAAACACTGGAGAGGATGGGATTGAATATACAGGAAGAGTTGTATTGTCTATCTAGTTACTTTCGGAAACGTCGACTCTTTCCCTGCTTCTTCAGACCGAGTTCACCAACACCGCGTTTCTTTCGACGCTGAGAATTATCCTGTCCGTCCTGCTTTTGCCTGTCACTTTTCGGGATGAAAGACATTTCGCGAACGTAACCTTCCGCATTATCCTTCCGGAACGAACTGGTTTCATGACCGCCTTGTTCACGTTCCATGCGTACTCGTTCCGCGAGTGGAATTTTGGCCAGTTTCTTCTTTTCTTTCTGCTCCGCACGATCACGTGCCGTGCCGAACTCTGTCAGGTCATCCACCTGTTCACCCTTGGCTAGTTCATAGAATTTCGGCTTCTTGTGCTCAGGAGCTTCATCTTCCGATGAAGACACGTCTTCTTCCTCTGCATCTGAAACCAGATCGAATCGACCTGCCTCCTCTTCCTCCTCTTCCTCCTCGTCGTCCTCTGCACCATCACTATCCATATCTTCATTTTGCTTCTTCTCCTTGCCTGCATTCGGATGCAGACGCCTGTACTCGGCACTATCCTCATCCACTTCAAACTCTTTGCTCGTGAACATTCGCGAGAAACGGTCATCGCCAAGTGGATTCGCCAACGTATCGTCTTCCGGCACTTGTTCCTCATCCTTCTTGTTCTTCGACTTGATCAGTCGTTCCGCCGTCGCACGATTAACCTTTGGCAATCTGCGCTGGATAGTAATACGGTTCGCATGCTTCGCTTCGAGTTTCTCCTGCATCTTCTTCTTTCGATAGTCTTCGTACGCAAACGGATTCGCTATCGCCTTCACCTTATTGTACAATCGAGCATCCATGAAGAACCCATGCATGTACGCTCGAAGCAAGGCAGTGCCAATAAGATGTTCGAGACCAAAGGACGCCAGCTCTTGTCTCGTGACGAACTTATAGTCGTCGTACACTGTCGCCTGGGCTTCTTCCTCCAGCTCTTCCGTGATGGAATCGAGGAAGGAACACCACTTGGGTGCGACGCCGAGTTCAGGAACGTAATAAGACATGACACGCTCTTGTTCTCCAGCTACAAGCACGACACCAGACTGTTCTTGAGACTGTGTGCCAGCGCCGACAACACACACGTCCCGGACTTCAGCTGGTGTCTCGACATTCGTGAAGATGTCACCAGTGTCTCGATCCCACATCTTGAGTACTTTCGAGTCGGAAGAGATGACGTTGTTCGAGGTGGAGTGGAACTTAATATCGACGATCGGCAGGCCGTACTGGTGCGACTTGTGCAGTAACGGCTTGGAGGACCGCAAATCGTACAGGAGGCAATTGCCATCAGATGTGCCGACGCCAAAAGTGAGTCCATCGCGATCGAATTCCATCGCTGTGATCTCAAAGTTTGACGGAGGTCCGTTTGGATGCACGGCGTCTGCGATTGAGTCGAGCAATCCCACTCGCTCCTGACTGCGTGTATCCCAGCACTCTACTATGCCGTCTTCACATCCGAGTCCTAGTAGCTGGTGCACGGGGTTTAGTTTAACTGTATTCACGCCGGTGGAAGAGGTGGCTAGTGGAGCTAGGAAGCGTCCTTGGTCCAAGTTGAGACGATAGACTTCGGGGCCAGATGCACCAATGTACATATCGCAATTCTCGCGTTGATAGCACATGTCTCGACCGAATTTCGGCACACGAAGACTGTAATGAGAACCGTATGGAGCATGGAAGACGATAGATCTATCCGTCTGAAGGAAGGCGAGCTTCCCAAAGTCTTGCGACAGGATTTCGAATTGCACGACTTCCGCATCCAGTCGTCGCTCGAACTTGAGACTCAAGTCTCGGACGTCAAAGACTTTGACGACTGGAGGGTACATACCCGTGCCTACGATATAGTTTCCATCTCCAGACATCTTAAGACGCTGGGACCCGGATGGAAAATGGAAGTCCTGCAGCAATTCAACGCGTTTACGGTAGTCTATAGCCCAATACATCTCAGGTCATGCTTCCAGTTACTCTACTTTGCACATAGAATAAAATTACCTTCATCTTTCGACAGCGCTCTCTTGGTCTTCTCTGCCTGCCATTGTGGCAATGTTTTTCCAGACGCCAAGTTGTAGATCTTGACGCCATTAAGCGTCGAAGCAGCCAGCGATGCCATGCCCAATGTCTTATTCGCTTTGATGTCCATCCAAGCATTCTTCTGTGATTGGCTAAAAATTATATTTTATACCAATCATCTGTCGGACATGGGATACCGGTCATATCGAGCGACCTGTAGGACATGCCTCTCTATCGCGACGAGTTGGACGCTATTGCCGAGGGCGAAGGGTTCCCAGTCAAGGGGTTCCGCCTCATTGTCACCCTACTATGCTGCTCTTTCGTAGCCCCAATGCTGCACTTGATGCCAACACCGACAGCACGTAGGTTTCGTCGTGACCTATGATACATGTGCCCACGATGTGATCCAATGCTTTCTTCTGTCAGGTCATTACTTTAACATTGCCGTCGGTGTGTATGCTGGATGGTTTGTCTTCGACTATGCAATTCTGCATACGTTCGGCACGGCACTCTTTGTCTACAGTCTTATGAAATGGGCTCCTCGGTACGTTCATAACGCTTGCATTCGATCCGAGTTCGCTAGTATCATTATGCTCATAATTATTGATGGTATGTATAGACAACACGTTGGCAAGACCTCTCTTGTCGTCTTGATGTCCTACCTCGTTTGCTGGTAAGTAGCCGAATATGCAATCCTTTTCATCTTGTCTTCTTACGTCTGATAATGATAGCCACGCATATCGCGAGTACATTGAGCCTGGCATCGTATGGGATGCTACTCAGATGATCGCTGTGCTTAAGCTAACTAGCATCGCCTACAACTACACGGATGGAGCGTTGCCGAAAGAATCCAAGTCGGCTTCCATGCTTCGCAATGAACTGACTGAACGCCCTGATCTCCTCACCTACTTTGGTATCCTCATGTCATGTACTAGTAGATCTCTTTACATTATACTAATTTAATGTGATAGGCTTCATCTTCTTTTTCCCGACCTACTTGGCTGGTCCTGCCTATGAATACAGGGACTACCTCAAGTGGATGAGTGTACAGAGCACCTTTCAAATCCGTAGACAAAGCAACGTTGAGACTTATTCATATGCAAATTCAATAGGAACGCCGAGTCGCACCACTATCAGCCCATGTATCCAACGTCGCCATCGTCCTGGTACGTTTGTGCACGTCGATACAAGTAGTACTCTTAATCTCATCTTCTGCTTCTCTACTAGATTTCTGCTGCAGGGTTCTTTGGGTCGGTGGCGATGCCAGTGACGGAGATCGAGTCCGCAGACTTTTATCCGAAACTTAGTCAGCCACTACGTTGTCTGCTCATGTGCTTCCCAGTCATGTTCTATCGCTTCCGTTATGTACGTCCACTACATTTAAGTGTTATCTACTGCTGGCATAACATCTCTCTGCTTGTAGTACCTTGCGTGGTCGCTAGCTGAGACGGCTGGTACGATTGCAGGTGCAGGATACGTCGAAGAGACGGATAAATGGTACACCTTGCCACATCTAACAGAGCAGCATCATGTCGTGTACTAACGAGCGCTAACCCAGGAACGGACTCACCAACTGTGACATTCTGTGTGTCGAAGTACCGACCAACTTCCGCGTCGGTATCAACAATTGGAACATCGGTGTCGCTCGCTGGCTCAACACTTGTAACCTCACATCCATCCTCCTGTCAAGTTCTACTTTCTCAAGCTCTAAATGTCCACTAGATGTCTACCAACGAGTCGCATTGTCCAAGTCTGGTAAGCCGACCGTCATGTCTACGATGAGCTCCTTCCTAGTCAGTGCCTTGTGGCATGTACGCATCTACCATTGGTCTCTATCGTTTGTATCGTGGCTTATGCATGTTGATACAGGGCATCTCCCCAGGTTACTACCTCTTCTTCGTCCTCGGTGGACTGTACATTGAAGTCGGCAAGCGTAAGTCTTGTTACTCGTAGAAATACTTTCATCTGGTGTTTATAGTTCGAGTATAGAGCTCCGCCGTCGTCTTCGTGGGTACTTCCACTACACGGAGGATCGCAAGGCGTATCCGCATGCGATCTGGTTGCACTACTTTGACGGTACTTCTCACCCGCTAGCGTTTGTTTACGACGCTGTTGGTGTGATCTTCACGTGGGTCTTTATGCAATACGCCGGTATTGCGTTTGAACTCTTGAGTTTCTGGCGTACGATGCACGTCTGGAGTCAATGGTACTTTTTCCCACACATCGTGTCCATTGGACTGCTGATGCTCTTCCAACTCATCCCTCAGCGTCGTCAGCCATCGAATGACGTTGCCAAGCCCAAGAAGCAATAGTCTTCGCGGTCGGATTTACATTCGTAGGATCGCAGACCGTAGCAACGTGTTAAAGAACAACCATATCACGCTTTAGCAGATATATGATCTTTGTTTCTTCCCATTCGTAGTGTGTATGATAAATCAATGCTGAGTATGATGCAAGATATGGGAGCAAGTGTGGATAGTAGCCTAGTTTTAAACAGAAGATGTATCGTATGCCATGCAAGCACATCTTCGAGCTTTAGTTGTATAATAGATGATGCTTCATGGTGGAAGAGGGAGGAGGGAGCTCTACCGTAGTGCATTCCCATCGCTTTATCGTACTCTAGTTAGACTCTGCAACTCTACAGACGTGGTATTTCACCCATCAATGTAAACCGAACAGGAATCCAGTTTCCATCAGTTCCACTTCGTACCGACCAAGATCGACCAGGTACACGTGGAGAAGGAAGGTTTATAAATGCCAATTCATGGTGGATGTACATTTATAAATCAAGTAGGTCTATCGCTCTTTTGCATCTTTACATGTACCCAAAGTATCAAAAATACCCATCGACATGTCGAAAGCACAAAACAATGCGAACGATTTGGTTCGATCGCGGATATGGTAATCTGGCTTTCGTACCTTTCCATCCTCAACATCAAAGCGGACATACTCGATCCAAGTATTTATAGCGTCCAATGAAAATGCCGGCATAGAGTACCATCTTTTATGGGCACGACATAGCGAAAGCAAGTGCTTTTTCTCGGAAAGCGTTACCCATATGCCGTAGTCGGCTGAAAAGTTATTGTGAGAGCATGTGGGCCCTTCCGTTCTCAGTGGAGAGTAATGGAAAAATATTTTCACTCCGCTCAGAAATTGAAACAGCGACGCAAACATGGCAGACAAAACCGTACGTTGGGGATGTATCACCGTCTACGAGTTCCCCATCGCCCCGGGCTACAGCTCTGTGCCCAAGCACGGCGGCGCTGCGATCGGTCTAGCTAGCCACCACACCCACGCATATACAGTGCCGATCGAAGACGCGACGGAGAACCCGCCGATCGGCCGAACGAAAAAACGGAAAGCGAGTGCCGACACGACTGGCCTCCGGAAGCGACGCAAGCGAGTTCGGTGGATTAAACCACACGTACGTGTGGACATGCTGACGAAAGCCGGCGAGAGCGATGACTCGATCTATACCATGCTACTAGAGACGTCAGACATTGCTATGTCTCGCCGACTGACCTTGCGGTGTCCATAGATAACACGAGCAATATAAAGCGTAAATTATACATTCTAAGTCTTGGTGCCCTGAGCCGACCTAAGAATAGATGCAGAGTGCACTACTCGCTCATTTTTCAAAGTCATGTCGTTGTACACGCTACAGCAATTGCTCCAGGAATGCAGTATGAAATTCAGTCGAACGCGTACGGCTGCTGACAAGAAGCGAGAGACATTGGATGCTGTATGGAAAGCCTTTAGCGATTGGATCGAAGACCGATTTCACCGTGGCAAAGTACGTTGTATGACGTTCTACTTGTCCTACATTGTATCGATTAACTTGTATGCAGGGTGTCCATATCTCAACGTTTGCCTCGATATCGTGGGAACTCAATACGACATCAAAGAACGTGCCAAATCTACGGCCTGCTTTCGTCTTATCGGAAACCTTCGTGAAGACGTACGGCCTAAAGTCGACAGCATCTCGGACACCGAATGTGAACAACCTGGCAGCTTTAGAGGACATTAATTTCACCAAGATCGCTATCAAATATTCCCGGACGTTAACCAAGGACCTCGTGTTCTGTGGTATCCGAGATCTACTGCAGCGTCTGGGTGAAGTCGCAGCCACTGGCAGTATGATGTCGATCTCTTTGGGTATTGGCAAAATCATCGCGAAGAATCGTGTTATGTCGATGGAATTTAACTCGACTAAACTTCCACGTTCAGTGCGCGTGGAAACCGCACAGTCGACTGTCGGATGCCCACCTCTGGAGCTGGGTGACTTGGCGAATATCAATCTATCCAATGAAGACGACTGGAAGAACAAATATGTTAGTCCGCTAAAGAAAGGAATTCCGATTAATATGTCTTCAGAGGACCAAGTCCAACTACCTACTCTACACAACGACCAGCGTTTGATCCAGGTCGAGTCTCCTTTCAAGCAGACTGAGTCGAGTCTCGAAGACGAGTTATGCCAATACGATTCGTCTTTACGGACACCTCGGGGTCAGCAAAAGAAGGATATGGTACTAGAGTTAGCTATGAGACGTTATATATCGCAGGCAGCATCCAATGTCGAGATGGATGCGACGTATGTCTATCAGGAACAGTTCCAGCAGAAACAGGATTTAGAGCGAATAGCCAAGGAGAAATCCAATCGACGACGACAAGCTCGGAACTTGCAGCAGCATTTGAGGGAGCAAATGAGTGAAAAGAGTGATGGGAAGAGAGAGGAACAGGCTGCTCAGAAAGCTATGAGTCCAACTGTAAACTCTTTCTATGTGGATGGAGAGATGGAGATGAAAGGATTTGAGGATCGAAGTTACAAGACCAGAGTGAAGCAAAAGCTAAAGACACAGCTAGAAGATCAGATCGTACATCGACAGCAGCATCGTTCTGAAGTGGAGCAGCGGAATCTGGAAGAGGATAAAGCGTTCCTTCGAGAGCTGGAAAGTGAGATGCAACGAGTCACGCGAGAAGAACGCGAACGGCGAGAACGAGTGCGTCAGTCGCTGACCGAGTCGTGGGCAAGAGATAGTGGGATCAAGAAGTTGGTCGAAGTGAAGCGACGGCAAAAGATTCAGGAGCTAGTCGCTGGAGATGGACTCGGGGCATCACCTCGACGACGGATCTATACTTCACCAGAAGTAGGAACTGACTACTCGGTTGGCTTCGATCCACGTAGCGTTACATAAAGATTCAAATGAACATGTAAATATCCGGCATGCTTGATTGTCAAATCCGATATTAAAGAAAATGTGACGTAGAAAGATGTGCGTCCTCTTACTCCATGAGCGAGTTGATCACCACTTCAATGTTGCCGTTCGATTGTTCGAGGCATTCAATACAGCGTGTCTTCTCGACTTCGGGCAAGATGTCACGGATCATTGCCACTTCGTTCGCCCATTTCTTCTCTTCTTCGCTCATCTCGACGATCTCCGGCTCTTCCGTGACGCTGTTCTGGACGCTGACGTCTTCCCAGTCGCTCTCCTTGGACGCCTCAAACGAGTCCGAGGAGCTCACTGTAGCTTTCTCAGAGGGTTCCGTCGTTTCCTCGGCGGTCTCCGTCGCAGGCACAGCGTTGTAGTTTTTTCGAACGTCCTCCACGATATCATGCGCAAACCCATTGAAGGTGTCTGCCACCGATCGCAAGTGTTCTGCCGCGTCCTTGAGTACTTGATCCAATGGAATCTCGTTAAAGCTTTGGCGCGCATTGTTGAACGATTCACGCACGTCCGACGCGGCACGTTGCGCTTGGCTCAGTCCCGCTTCCGCGTGCTGCTTCCATGGTTCGTCCTTAGCACGCTCAACGACGCCCGTGAGCGAGTCGACAAGGCGCTCCAGTGCCACGACAATCGGGTCGGCCACAGTAGTCTGCAGCTGCGTCTGCGAGCGCGGGACCGCTTCAAAGCGAATCGCCTTCATCGATCCATCTCCCGAGCTCAGCTGTACGGCGCACGCTTCATGTAGCTCTTCATTCGACGCGACGTTGACCTTTTCTCCTTCCGCGTCCTCGTACTGGATGCTGTAGTGGCCGGTTTCGAGGCCATAGCATTCGTGGAAGAGAGTCGTCAAGTCCGACATGGTAAAAGCGCCCATATTCACACGAATGCGGTGTATCTCTCCATTGTACACGACCTTAATTGGCTCCATTCTTCCTGCACTTGCGTTCATCTCAGAATCGACTTGTCTTCTCGACGGCTTTTCGGGAAATGCGGGAAGAAATTGGCAATGACTGGTCTTTTGTATGTCCAACGGTTGCCTTCAACATGTCCAGATACTTTCGACAGAATAGAAAGAAGAAATTTTCGCGATATAGCTGGAAACTCGGATGGGTATCTACTTGTTTCGTGAACGTTTTTGGAGTAGGGTGTAGTGTAGTATTTTGTATATGGTTCTAGGGGGCGGATGTAGTAGTGGGAGCTCATGTTAGGTATGTGATATTAGGGTATGACTGAAGTGAGTGTGAGCTGGAATTGAGGTGGGTGACCTGTCTTGTGCAGTACTCGCACGTCTATGCTAGAAAGGATACAGTTTGCAGATCGATGTAGGCAACTCTGCCTTCGATCCAATTAGTCGTGTCTGATCACGACTGGAAATGTACACAGTTTACATACGTAATAAGCTAGATAACAAGGATGGCGCTACTCGACGGCATCGAGCTTTACGGCTGCAAGGCTAATCTCAAGTGGAATTTGTGCACGTGGTAGCGTTTGCGAAGACTACGTTTTTCATACTCGAGACAGAGAGATAGAAATAAAATTCATTCAGGAGCTTCATCAATATTTGAATAACAGACGTGTATGCTTTCAAGATTGGCGGATCGAGCTGTCCGTACGATTTGGGGTCGTCGTGTTATTTATCATAAGCTCATAGCGAATGGAGCGAGTTACTGCGTATTCGCTGATTAAAGTGCCATCGACCGGCCGTTTGTATCAATGTGGCACTTCAAGGTCCGACGCGACCATTTTGACTCTTCTCATGCAGTTCAGCCATGTCCATTCTGCTAACATGACGCTCCACAGACTATCTTTAGAGGAAAATAGCTCATGAAAAATCAAGATTGTACAACACGATATTTAAAAGATGCCATTACATTTTGAAAAGAAGTGTATAAGGTCCAAACGGTGAATGACTTCTTCTTGTGGATGCGATTGGCTTCGTGTTACTACTCACAGTAATGAGACAGATACTTGGCATCTATCGTTGGAATCAGCCACCTAGAGTCAGATATATTCAAGTGCATGCAAAGAGGTACTCAGCGTGCGACATCTTCTAGACATGTCTGCCTTGGAATTGGTCAGCCATGTCTGGATGGCAAAGGTTACTTCAGCAGAGATCATACGCATATCAAGCGTCTATGTACTCGATACGCTAGCTAACAGAGATCGATAAGGTCGGACGAGTACTGTACACATCGAGAAAGACACAGTTTCATCAAGTACTCGACTTCCGGTTTCTACTTCACCCATTACCAAGCCATGTCCAGAAAACTTCCACACACAAGAGGTGTCCTAGATCTCAAATGAAAAAGTCTATTGTTAGCATCCAAATCCAAAATATAGTCAGCACAAATGGCATACAAACTCATTTTTAAATAGACACAATAATATGCGACTTTGAGCAAGATCGATCAACGACGCGATAGCAAAACGCTACAGCATCATGGCGTCTTTGGAAGACAGCTTTCATGGCGCTTCGAATCGCCGGAGCAAGTCCACAACTAGTCTGAGCGAACCTAGATCGAACAGGAGCTCAGTATCCATGCCGGATTTCCGCACCGTATCACTTCCAGGCCTCCTACCGAGCGTGCATTTAGGCATTCTCGCCTCTGGCTATGTAGACAAGCTGCGGGATGGCGCCGTGCGTGGCGGATGGGCGAAACGCCTATTCATCGTATCTACACGAGGTGTGCACTACTTTCGCAAGGTGGAAGATGGCGAGCTCTTCGGTCGCGAGCGTGGTCAGGTACCACCTCTCGAGCAGCTAAAAATAGTCTGAGATCTGATTATACGTGTGATACTTGATAGTCTTCACTCGCAGACATCGGCTTTGCCAAGCTTGTGTCTCCAGAGGATGCACCGTATGGAGCTGTCGAAGCTGGTGCACCTAGTGCTTTTTTCGCCGTCTTATCGGTATGTGCCGGAATGATCGATCTATTCCCATGGTGCATGGACTAAAGAAAGGATATGATAGAAAAAGAAGACGCTTCTCATGTTCCTACGTACGGATACTCGAGATGTTGCACTCAAGTGGGTTAATGTGATCAATGGTGCTGTCCAAACGGCTACTGCCTTTCAATTCGCACCAAGATGGCCAGCCGAGACGGTGCAAAACTTTATTGACTCTGCCTCCACGTACGAAGACTAGTCACTTGTCATTTTGCACTTCATTTGCTTATGCTTTTTATACTAGAGACTTTACAACACCCATGCCGGAAACTCCAGTCGATCCTCCAAAAGATGCTGAGCCTGTACGAAAGGTACATGCTTCATACCGTCGTACACCAACCTTCAAATATATTGAAACTTGCAACTAGAAGCCACCTCCACCGACGATCTTGGCAGTGACAATGACGAGCACAGTGGACTTTTCGAAGAATACGACGTCGGAACGACTTATTCAGCGGAAAGTGAGCATCGGACAGGAACTAGAGCTAGGTGCATTTGGTAGTAAAGACTTTTGTGTATTCTTACTGAGTGATGGAGAGGAAATCCACGTTCCTTTGCATCAGCTCGGTCGAGACGCATCCCAACTCGTCTACTCACCGAAAGAACTGGATCTCACTACGCCACCACGCAGTGACGTCGTCAGTCCGAACATTGTCACTACGTCCAAAGTAAAAGGTAGATACGTCTCTCTTATATCACTCACTTGTAGCTCACTTTCCTTGCAGCAAAGTTCAGGTGTACTCGCCATTCGACTTTATCCCGATCGCCGTCATTTCCACCTCCAACGAAGTCGTTGGAACACAAGAGTGATTCGTCGATGCAATTAGCTTTCCCAGGAGCTCTCAGTGGACTCTTCCTCGTCTTCTGTCTCTTGTCTCTGCTATTTGCACCAGGTGTCCAAGGCTTGACGAAACTGACGTTGATGCTTGGCATCGCGCTGTCCATTTCCCAGCTCCTCCAGACGCATCAACGGTAGCTGATTCGATCATTAGATAGACTGTAGATGACGTTGAGTAAATTGCTTTATGTGTTTGCAGAGATGAAGAAGAGGCAGCTACATCCAAGACGGCGGTTGTATCTCGTCCTCCTGGTCCATCCAGTAGCCATAACTTTTATGTCTGTGTCGAATCCATTGAAGTGGTGGAAGTAGACCAGGACATGGATCCCTTGCCTTCACCTTCGTCTTCAGATGCTGTTGATGCCGCGTCAGACGCGACGCCGAGGGAAGATCAGGAGGAATTGAAAGCCATTAGTGGAGGTCCGATGGCCTTTTCCGGGCGTTTTATCGCGGCGGAGAAGGGAGATGAGGAAAAGGGACGAGAGCGCTTTGAAGCGACGCTCCAATGGCGTGCGGAGAATGGCATCGACGACATTCTCATCCGGCCACACCCGCACTTTGAAGCGATTAAGGAGTACTATCCGCAGTACTTTCACGGTAGATCGAAGAATGGGGAGCCTGTGTACTATGAGCAGCCGGGGAAGATTAACCTTAAGGCTTTGAAGAGTCAAGGACTGACGATTGATGATTTACTGAGGCACTACATGTATGTGACGGAATACCTGTGGCGAGTGATTGAACCATCGGATACAGGTCGATCGATCACGGTGTTGGATGTGACTGGTATTGGCATGTCGGACTTGGGCGGAGATGTTCTTGACTTTATCAAACGAGCTTCCAAGTTTACGGGCGACTATTATCCCGAACGCAGTGCTCATATCTTCATCATTAACATTCCTGGCTGGTTTAACATGATTTGGCGAGTGATTAAACCGATGATCGACCCCGTGACGCGTGAGAAGGTACGATATGATTCTAGTAGTATGGTGGATGGATGTCGTGACGTGTGGCATGTAGGTACACATGCTACGAGGAAGTGCTATTTTACGGGAGCTCGAGATGTTGATATCGAATGATAATATCCCGTCTGACTTGGGTGGCTCCGGTCCACCGCTAGGTCACTCGGAAGAAGAAGAGCGGCTGTATGCACACGTACGCAAGTACCAAGACGGCCATGCGGATGCACCTTCGATTCACAATAGCAAATAGCTCAATACAGATTGCATACTCAGTTTCTCTAGACATTTCATCCTCCAAGTCGTACATGCATAGTCTTGGACTCTATACAAGAGACTGCAACCAAGCTGTTCTGCAGATACGATCTGTCGAGTTAGTGCACTACTTTTATTTATACTTTTACGACATGTGATTGGCTAGATAGAACAAAAGACATTGATTTGTGTGCTTTCGAACCCATCTTGGCAAACATACGGAGCTACTCGCACCTTCAAGCTATGCGTCTAATCGGCACCACACATAAAGAAGAATGCTACGACGTGTACGAGCTTCCGCTGCTACCCGAGCATGGCGCAAGATGTTCCTTTCCCCACGGCAATTCTCGTCCGGTGAGTTTCCAATGGTAACTTGGCTGGTAGATGAAAGGATGCTAACATGGATGACGCGTGAATTCATGACGTTGGTACAGCGAGTGGAATGTCCGAATCACCCGTCACGTTTGAGGATATCAGTACCGCGAGCTTTCGTATTCGACAGGGTACATATGCATTGCTATTCCATTAAGCAAGGACAGTAGTAAAGATATAAAATGCAGGGATCCAAGAAACGTCTTGCTTGCACTCAGCGAGTCTGTCACGAAAGCTGGGCTACGACATCTACCTAAAGAAGGACTACCGTCAGGTTACGGGCAGGTGCGTATACTAGACGCATGCTCGTTAAAATAATGACTGATGCCGATGTAGTTTCAAAGAACGAGGAGCACGCAATGCACTACTTCGACTGTCAAAGGAGCAGCAAGAGCGTGGCGTCATCGCTGCCTCTGCCGGTACGACACACCTATTAGACGCTCACAAATTAATATACAAACTTCATTGAATGCACAGGAAACCACGCGTTGGCGTTGGCAGAGCATGGGAAGCAGTTGGGAATCCCGGTGACATGCGTGATGCCGCGGATCGCACCATTGACCAAGATCTCGAGCTGTCGTGACCTCGGCGCTCGCGTTATCCTCCACGGTTCCCACATCCTAGAAGCAAGAGAGAAGGCGGAAGAGTTTGTACAGGACGAAGTACATTTTACCTCTGTCTTTATCTACGAATCCGTCTAACAAGTGTCCTCTAGGGACTTCAATACATCAATGGCTTTGACGATGCAGACATCATCGCTGGGGCAGGTACCATGGGTATTGAAATTCTGAATCAGGTACTTTTACACTCCTAACATCTCTCATGTATCCCATAATAACGCAAGTGTGTAGGTTCCAGACGTCGACGCTATCCTCGTTCCAGTTGGTGGCGGCGGACTCATCGCTGGTATCGCCGTCGCGGCCAAGACACTCGCTCCAAACGTCCAGATCATTGTACGTAATCCTACATCTTCGTCATCCTTCAAGTACTAAAAGAGCCGGTAGGGAGTGGAGCCAGAGTTGTGCGCGAGCTTCACAGCCGCCTTGGAGGCAGACAAGCCAGTCCACGTAGAGTCGTCGCCAACGCTAGCGGACGGATTGGCTGTGCCATGCATCGGCAGCAGGTCTTTCCAAGTTGCTAAACCACTTGTGGATAGAGTGGTCACCGTGTCGGAGAGATCCATCGCTCTCAGTGTCCTTCGTCTCGTAGAGCAGGAGAAGATCATTGTCGAAGGAGGAGGTGCATGTGCCTTGGCTGCGCTCTTGGACGATAAGCTACCAGACCTTAAGCATAAGCGTCTGGTGCTGCCGTTGTGTGGTGGTAACATCGACACACCAGTGCTCGGTCGCGTTATCGAGCGGGGCTTGGCGGCGGATGGTCGACTCGTCCGCTTCGTCGCAACAGTGAGCGACTGGCCTGGCGGCATCGCTCAGTTGGCAAACTTGATGTGGGAGACTGGTGTGAGCGTGAAGGACATATATCATGAACGTGCGTGGGTGCATGCGAGTGTGTCGAATGTCGCGGTCAAGTGCGTCGTGGAAACCCAGTCTTACGATCATGGGATGGAACTCAAGAAGCATTTGGAGAAGGCAGGATATCCGATCCAATGGGACGACTGCCATGACACGCAGCCAGTGGACATTTAGGATATAGCAAGACACGGTCGGTGCGTGAATATCCTTTCGTTTCTATGACAAGTTTCTTTCTTTGCGTTGCAACGGTACAAGATCCAACGGACCGACGAAAGGAATAGTAGATAGGAATGACGAACACGAACGACAAGCGAAACATTGGCAAGGAGGATTTGCTGTATTAAAAAGGGGGGGTCAAGAAGAGAATTGGACTTGGATCTTGATATACATAAAGGAAAAGAAGAGCTTGTAACTCGAGAGCGGGTGGCGTGGACTCAATAAATAGACGAGAGGAATCCTCACGTCACCTAGACGAGCGCCCGAGGCTGCTGACATGTGACATCTGGAGACAATTACACATTCAGCTCATCCATCTCCGCGCTCTCTTCAGACGCCTCTGCAGAGGTAGAAAAGTTGACAATGTCCGCATCTTGCGAGGTCGAGTAGTCGTCCTGTAGGTCGTCCGAGACCAAATCCAACGTAATCGACGGAGATAAGTCGACCGATCGTTCTGGAAGGCCTTGGAAGTGCTTCAACTCGTGCTCGTCGTCAATGGGTGTCGAGGCAGCCGAGTGGGTATCATGGCCGTCTTCGTCGTCGCCTTCTTCCCCCGAACTTGGGGAGGCAGCGAAACTCGGAGGTGACTGTAGTAATGCGTCCTGGTCGACGGACTGGAGAATGCTATCGACGAGTGAGTGTCCGTCGACGTGCTCCTCCGGAGCAGCAAACATGACCGAGTTCATGACAGCGGCTTCGTCCTCTGCATCGGCCTGTTTAGCCATGAGTCGCTGGATCTCGCGCTGGATTTGTTCTCGTTCGACGGCAGCGTCGGCGTCGGACGGCGCACAGAACTTTTTGACACGCCCGGGGAGCAAGTGATCGACAAAGCTCGGGTCGACCGGGTCGTAGTAATAGCCGTCGCCAACTTTCCGTTTCCGACTTTCAAGCTTTTCATCGAGGAAGGGCTGACGCCATTGCCACGGGCACTTCATGATGGACTGGTGACTCGACCTGGCTTGCATCTTGAGGGAGAAGTTCGAGAAGTGAGGTCTGTCCGTCCGTCTTTTGGCGGGTTGGCATCCCACTTCTCAGAAAAAAAAGCTCGCGGTATACAAAAATCGATATAAAACACCAGATGGGACCTTTCGCAGCCATTCAAAGGCTTGGTAGTCTCCACCAGTCAAACTGGCCTTCGGGGACGGGGAGAAAACATTGGGCAATAGATATGTAACGTCACACCGTTTGTGCTGACTTGTTGCTGTATGATAGCGGATAGAGGTGGGTGGAAAGGTGCATGCGCTACGTGGGTAGAGGAGCTTATAAAGATACGAGACTGCATGAAACGACTTTCAGAAGCGTTGGGACACATGTAGTAGAGATGCACTCGGAAATGTCCTGTTCAAGAGATCTTGAAACGTCCTTGTAACTTGGATGGCCGATCGGATCACGCGACATTGGGACATGGATCTACAGGCGTTTGTGGATGCCAAGCTCGACGAGCACTTCCGGACCTTTGACTCGGACATCGTTGCGCAGTATGGACTCACCAGGAACAGACATGGCGAATCAGATGAAACAGTGGTGGAAGAAATTGGTGCAGTGCGAGAGCAGACAGATACGATCCACCAGACATCGCTCATGATGGACCGCATTCACCGTAGTCTGCAAGTGGAAATGGACGCCCGATCCGTGTTGGCGGAAAGACAAATCGCAGCATTATTGCAGCTGAGTAAAAGCACATCGGAAGATCTTGATCAAACGCGAGCGGATCTGAACGCGAGCGACCGGCAGCTCCAAACTTTCTTCCACAATCAGAGTAACTTGGAACAAGAACTGCTGTCTCAACGACAGTTATTCCAGCATCTGCAAGCGTCTATAGAGACCGAGAAGATATGGCGAATGCAGGCTGAAAATCAAATGAATGAAATGAAACAAATGATCGCGTCATGGAAAGATGCAGAGTCGTATCAATCTCAAATAGACGAGCTTGCACGAGAGAGACAATTGACAAAACGACAAGTAGAGGCATCTGTGGAACAAATAAATGACACTTTACGTAAAGAGATTGCAAATGTGTATGAACAAGTCAACGCTATGAAAAACATGGTTCACGAGGCTACTGTCCATGACGCGACACAAACGGTATCTTCGTCAGTATACCAGAGAGATGAGCAGGAAGCCGCAATGCATGAGCAATTAGATCTCTTCCGGGAAAACATGAAAAGCTCTATAGAAGAATTGATCACAAATAAAACGCAATGTCTTCGTCTGGAACTCCAGACGCTGTCCTCTGACACTAGCAAAAGTATATATGAGCTTGAAGGCAAGCTACGGGCTGAAGTAGCATCAGCTTCCACTGAAAATGGTGCCCGTATCCGAGCAATTGAGACCAACATCGAAACCAAGATAGAGAAGCAATTGGAAATGCAAAAGACTCAAGTAAACAACAAGCTTCTAGAGATGCAGAAATCATTGTTGTTAGAACTAGAAGAGAAAGCGACAGAATGGAAAGCCAAGTATAGTGGACTGCTGGAGACGCAGAAGTCGATATCATCGGCTGTAGAAGAGAAAGCGATGGAATTAAAAGCTAAGTACAGTGGACTGCAAGAGTTACTGGAAACTGAGAAATTGGATCGAAAACGTAACGTGGATACTTGCCTTGATACGATTCAGGAAAATCGACGCTCGCTAGAGACTCAACTCGAAACGAAATGGAGAGAGGAGAAGGAAGGACGAATAGAGTCTATTGATAAGGTAATGAATGAGATAAATTCTCGTATCAGAGACATTCTCACTTCACTTCTCCATAATCACAAATCCGAGATGGAGACATTGGTAACCTTCTCGAAGCAACAAGTTGATGGTCATTTAGACTCAGTGTTTAGCAAGCTGAAATCGATATCAAACACTGTTCAGGAGATTAGCGAGGTTGTTGACACAGGAAAAATGAGTAGCACCACTGCAGAGATACAAGAGAGTGGCAACACAGCGAAGATCGAAGAGATGTTCGCGAATATCTTGTCTCAAATGCAGTCTCAATGGTCGACTCAGCTACAGATGCAAACCCAGATGACTGGGCATTCTGAAGCTAGCAGAGCTATGTTAAGTTCTGATCGTCATATCCCTCAACTCCCGCCACCAGATCCTACCGCTATCAATGGCACAGAGAAGGATAAGTCGATCAAAGAAATCAATCAAGTGAAGCCCCTTGCAGGGAACGAGGAACAAGGAAGTTTGCCGAGCAATCGTGTACATATTAAAGTTGATCCTGTCTTGACACCTCTTTCTACAACAGCGAGTAGGACCGATAGATCGAGTAATAATCATACCTGGAAACAGGAAGATCTCTTAACCAAAGCTATTAACGGCATACCAGCGCATCACAACGAGGTCGTAAAGAACAAGTCCGAAACAAGTGAGGCACCAAATAAAACAGTAGTATCAAGACCGATGAGTGTAACCAGTGACATATCGCACCCTGACTTAAAGGCACATGTCAAAACTTCAAGTGAATCACCACAATCAGCTCTCCAGCGTATCCTAGGCCAAAATGTAGAAAACGAAAGCAAACATGCTCAAGAGAAGCATGAGGAGGCTCCAATTAATAGAGAAGCCGAGGATACAGAAATTCTTGTATCAAGTGGTACAAAAGCAGATATTGAAAGCTCCGATGAAGAGCCTGATGCTAGTTCAAGTGTAGATGAAAACGAAGTGACTACTGAACCAACCTTGAAATGTACGTATTGCGACTTTGATATGCCGAGAAGTGAGCACGCAGCACATGAACACATGTGCGGAAGTACACTAAAGCAATGTCCTCATTGCTTACGACGGCAAAAGGTATATAGAGATCTATGTTCGTCACATGCGCCTCAATTAACGCTTAAAGTGGTTTTGCATAGATGGCAGATCTCCAAGCGCATATTGATGAGTGCGATTGTCGTCTGGTTTCTTGTCCAAGTGGATGTGGTGGCAAGTTCTTAAAACGAGGGATTCCAGCCCATTTGACTCGGTGTCCAAAGAAGCAGCATGTAGAAACAGATACATTCCAAAGACGATCTTCAGCACCGTCATCAGCGCCGGTATACCAATCGTCAAGTAACTCCACGAATCAAGGAGCAAAGCCGTTGATGGAGCCAAAAACTGATGATAAACCAACGATGATTGAATGCAAGTTCTGTGATGAAGAAATTCCAGGTTCCCAAATCCTTTCGCATGAGAAAACTTGCGATTGGAAACCTAGTCGTTGCCAGCATTGCTCGATGGTAATCATTACAAGAGATCTATTGCGCCACGAAGCGATGTGTCAGTCGACTGTAAAGAAGTGCAGCCATTGCCATGAGCAATTTACACCAAAGGAATTGACTTTGCACATGCCAAGCTGTCCAAAAAGACCCATTAAGTGCATTCGATGTCTTCAGCAGTTTCCTGCGGATGGGATTGTCGATCACGCCAAGACATGCGCTTATGCAGCATCAAGCACTACTCAACCAAGCAGGACAAGCGATACAGCTGTCTCTTTTAACTCACTTCAGCCTGCCAGAAGCCCACCACCCCCGCCTGCTTACCCTCCACCATCAAATGCAATGTCAGCATCTCAGAAAAAGGAGGAACATGAAGACGAGGACCACCTTCCACCAGACCAAGGTATATAGATGTAGGCTACAAGCTCATGGCTCCTTAATTCTTGTATACTATCAACTTGTAGTTATCTCCGAATGGACTGTTGGCAACGTCTTATCGTGGTTAAAAGACGATGTTGGTCTGCCTCAGGTCGCGGTAAGCTGCACCCATCCTAACCACCTCATCGAAAACGCATTAAAACATAATGATCATATTGCTGTAGGAAGCATTCGAGCGTATGAGATGTACAGGCGACATGCTTCTGCAGCTTACTGAGGCTGATCTCATGCGCACCTATGGAATATCCAACGCAGCGTACCGACAGCACATTCTAAGCGCAATTGAAGCAATCAAGAGCGACGACGAACTCGTTAGTGAAGACAATTCGGACGAAGAGCACAATGATAAAGACGAATCACGTAAGAGTCTCACATGAACCCAGCATCTCCAAAGTCTCATTCTATAGTAACCAGCCGATACACCCCTCACTCCACGACCAGCGAAACCTCTCGGTAACCTTCCACCGTCAAGTGCCCTCGTACTACCTCTTCCTTGACCAAGCATACAATTCCACCATCTAACAAGACACTTAGCTCCGGCGAATGAACAGTGCACTCTCGGTAGAAGGCAGTGCAAGTACCTGGCGCTAGACCTATATATACATAGACCTTCCTATAGGCCAGCTACAAATTAAAATCGTACTTAATAGAGAGTCTTGGCTTTTGTAAGTCTTCTCTTCCAACCCGAAAAACGGCTCGATTAGATCTTCCGTGTCACGAACGCCATGGAGGAACCCAACCAGCTAGAGCAAGATGCGAGTTTCATGGACAAGTACAGTCGGCAAATTGGTGCCTTTGGTATGGAAACCATGGCCAAGGTACATTTCATCTTTCTTACTTTTATTCTTTTATCCGAATGGATAAAATCATTTGTATGGAATTATATCGATGCTCATGTCCGACCTCTTGTCTCTGTAGCTCGTAAAGCTGCGTGTACTCATCGTTGGTATGCGTGGTGTCGGTGTTGAATGTGCTAAGAACCTCATTCTCGCTGGTCCTGGAGCTATCACACTCTACGATGGTGAGTCGTTTGCTTCTAAGTGTTTGAATGGTCCTTTTGACGCTGTACACTTGTAGACGGCTTAACCGAAATGAAGGATCTTGGAACCAACTTTTTCCTGACGGAACAAGACGTTGGTCGACCTCGTGCGGATGCTGTCGCCCACAAGGTTCGTCTACTTGGCTAAAATTATTATTAGACAGTTTTTACTTCTTCTTTCTATTTAGTTGGCCGAACTGAACAAGATGGTGTCGCTATCGACACACCAGGGTGAATTGACGGAAGACGTGGTAAAGTCTCATAATGTCGTCGTGTTCACAAACACGTCTCGACAGGAATTGCTGCGTTGGAACCGCTTCTGTCGACAGCAGAGTCCTCAGATCGGGTTCATCATGTGTGATGTTCGTGGTGCCATGGGCTCTGCCTTCACGGACTTTGGCGACAAGTTCATGTGCCACGACGCAACGGGTGAAGCACCGATCACACGCATCATCACGGACATTACGAACGATTCTGACGGAGTCGTCACGCTCCTCGGTCCAGACGAGAATGGTCGAATGCACGAAATGCCAGACTCGGACCACGACGGATGGGTTGAAATCAGTGATGTCGACGGTATGCGTCTCGAATCGGACTCTTCCCAGTCGATCAACTCGAGCGGTCCTCGACGCATTCAATTCGCGACTAAGAAGATGTTCCGGAATGGAAAGCAAGTCGATGTCTTCGATCCGTATCGACTGAAGATCGGAGACACATCGGCATTTACACCTTATGAAGGTGGTGGTGTCTTGACACAATACAAGAAACCGTTCGCGATGGAATTCCAGTCGCTAGAGCAGATGCTCGCGAATCCCGTGCCACCAGGTGACTTTGGTCTCATGTTCACGGATGGCGCCAAGTTCGGACGAGCAGAGCAGCTGCATGTCGCTGTGTGGAGTATCATGGAGTTTGAAAACCGATACGGGTATCTCCCTGAGCCGCATAACGAACAACACGCGTCCGAAGTGCTAGACATTGCCAAGGGCGGCATCCAGCACTTGTCAGACACGACGCGATCCACCGGCCAGGAGCCTTTCCGTGTAGAAGAACTTGATGAAGGTGTGGTGAAGAACGCTGCCTTGTACTGCGCTATCGAGCTACAGCCGCTCGCAGCCTTCTACGGCGGCATCGTCGCGCAGGAAGTGGTTAAGTTCACGGGTAAGTTCACGCCGATGAAGCAATGGCTTCACTTGGATGCTTTCGAAGTGCTTCCGGAGAAACCTCCGACGGATGCACAGCCGATGCAGTCTCGTTATGACCATACGATTACCATGTTCGGTCGTGATTTCCAGCAAAAGATGGGAGACGTTCATACGTTCCTCGTCGGATGTGGAGCCCTCGGTTGTGAATACCTTAAGAACTTTGCCATGCTCGGTCTTGCGTGTGGTCCGAATGGGCTCGTGACGGTCACTGATAACGATCGTATTGAAGTGAGTAACTTGAACCGTCAATTCCTCTTCCGAGAGCATAATGTCGGGCAACCTAAATCCGTTGCTGCGACGAATGCCGTGAAGCAGATGAACGCTGGGCTACGTGTTAAGGCACTGGAACAGCTCGTGGCGACGCATACTGAGTCGACTTTCAATGATGATTTCTGGACGAGCTTGGATGTCGTGACGAATGCACTGGATAATGTCAAAGCACGCAAGTACGTCGATGGCAAGTGTGTCTTCTACAAGCTGCCGTTGCTAGAGAGCGGGACGTTAGGAACGAAATGTAACGTCCAAGTGGTGATCCCGTACAAGACGCAGAGCTACTCGGACGGCCCGGCAGATGCAGATGATGATAACATTCCTATGTGCACGCTCCGAAACTTTCCGTCATTGATCGAACACTGCATCGAGTGGGCTCGAGCGCAGTTCACGGACTGGTTCACGGCGCCTATTGCCGATGCGCAGAACTTTGTTCAGGATCGACAGGGGTACTTGGACAAGGTGCGCAAGTCAACGGTTGAAAATAAGGATCCGAGGACGGCGATGCAGGCGACGGTCATGGAGTTGGATCGGTTGCGACAGCTAAAGAAGACGTTGCATATCGCCAAGGGCATTACGTTTGATACGTGCATGCAAATGGCGGTTGACTTGTTGCGTTCGAATTTCCGTGATCGTATCTTGCAGTTGATTCATAACTTTCCTGAAGATCACATGACGGATGCTGGCGAGAGGTTCTGGTCCGGTGCCAAGCGTTTCCCGACTGCGATTGATAAATTCGATCCGGAAGATCCGCTGCATCTCGAGTTCGTTCGATCTGTTGCGAATATCTTGGCTGTATGCTACGGTCTGTATCCGCCACCGGAAGACAAGTTGGTACCAGAAGACTCTGAGTGGCGACAGCCGACGACGTACGAGAAGTTTGCCGACGTGGCGTCGTTCCCAGAGTGGACACCTTCGGATGAGAAGATTGCAGCGGATACAGAAGAGCTGAAGAAGATGGAAGAGGAGAAATTAAGCAGCTCTTCGGATTCCGAGAAGAGAGAGTTGGAGAAATTGCTCAAGGAACTCGAAGCAGTCGATCTACAGGACGTCGCGTTCGAGCCAGCTGACTTTGAGAAGGATCAGGACATGAACTTCCACATTGACTTTGTCTACGCTGCTGCCAATTTACGCGCGAGTAACTACAAGATCCGTCAAGCGTCTCGCCATAAGTGCAAGATGATCGCTGGTAAGATCATCCCGGCGATTGCTACCACGACGGCGAGTGTCACTGGTCTCGCGATGCTCGAGATGCTCAAGCTGCTGCAGAAGAAGGACTTAGATGCGTTTAAGGATTCTAGTAATTCGTTGGCGTTAAATATGTACTTGATGCAGGAACCAGCGGAGGCGGAGAAGGCCAAGGATGAGTACGACTTTGTCGAAATGTCCGAAGTCAAGTGCAAGCCGCCGGGATTTACCAAGTGGGACTCGACGTACCTCGAATTGTCGTCGGAAGCGACGCTGTCGGACTTTTTGAATGCTTTTAAAGATAAGACAGGTTTGAACTGCACGCTTCTCTTCCATGATGTGGCGGAAGCGAGCGCGGATGAAGAAGCGTCGACGTCGGATCCGAGGTACAAGGCTGTGAGCGGGCAGATGTTGTACGACCGATCGGCGTTCTCAGAAAAGTTGAAAACTCTGTTTAATGCGAAACTGCATGAACCGTTGCGTGCGTGGGTCGAGACGCGTTACGAGGGTCTAGTCGATACGAGTCGACCGTACATTGAGCTCCAGTCGTCGTGTGAAGATGATGACGGACAGGCCTACAAGGTTCCGGTCGTCGTCTGCAAATTCATCTAGATCTACTGACGATACCAAGCACGAGGCTAAAGGCTGAAGGCTAAAGGCTTTGAGAATACAAACACGTATCGATTGAAAAAGTGCTTGAAAGTTATCTTGATTGTAGGTTGACTATAGGTTGTGTGTGACGGTACCAAATGCAGACTATGGATACAGTCAAAAGGTGAGTGGCCAATAGACAGGATGGATGACATCGAGGACATAATTAATGAAGAGGAGTTGCAGCGGTCGGCTGTGGAGCTTTCCAGGACACCGATGGTACCTCCAAAAGCGGCTGCCAAGGTGGAGGTAGAAGAAGATGCCTCTGAGGTCGGTAAGAGTGTTCCTGGCACGGAAGCGATTTGGTACAGTCTGATGGATATGCCGTGTATTATCTTTTACTGATAAGCACATAGGCTCAAGACGTTTGGCTGCTCGCATAACGTCAGTGATAGCGAGTATATGCAAGGGGTTTTAGCGAGCTATGGTTATCGTTTTACAACGAACCCATCGGATGCCCAATTATGGTATAATACCATTTTCTATACGAAGCGTACATGCATCTAATACGTTATATGGACAGGCTTTTAAATAGCTGCACGGTCAAAGATCCATCTGAAGCAGCGTTCATGCATCTCGTGACCAAAGCCAAGAATCAGGGCAAAGGCATTGTTGTCGCAGGCTGTGTACCGCAGGCAGATCGACAAATTAAAGGATTGGAAGGCGTTAGTATCGTCGGTATCCAGCAAGTGGACCGTGTCGTGGAAGTGGTGGAAGAGACTTTAAAAGGACATACAGTTCGCTTATTGTCTCGATCTGGACTACCAAAGCTAGATTTGCCTAAAATTCGGAAAAACCCGAGTGTAGAAATCATTCCGCTAAGCACTGGATGTCTAGGTGCCTGCACCTACTGTCGAACACGCCATGCTCGTGGGAAATTAGGTAGCTACGCACCGGAAGCCATTGTCCAGAGAGCGCAAAGTGTCATTGACGAAGGTGTGACGGAGATTTGGTTGTCTAGTGAAGACACTGGAGCGTACGGCTTGGACATTGGGACCACTCTCCCGGAGCTCTTGTGGAAGATCATTGACGTTCTGCCGGATGGAGTCATGCTACGCGTGGGTATGACGAATCCTCCGTACATTCTAGACCACTTGGACGCCATTGCGCAGGTGCTTAACCATCCAAGTGTGTACGCTTTCCTCCATGTCCCGGTACAATCCGGAAGCAATGAAGTGTTGACGAACATGTATCGAGAGTACACGGTAGAAGAGTTTAGTCAAGTAGCAGACTACCTTTTAGCTCATGTTCCGAAGATGACACTTGCGACGGATATCATCTGTGGATTCCCAGGTGAGACGGAAGAGCAGTTTGAAGAGACGATGCAACTCGTGGAAAAGTATCGTTTCCATATTATGAACATCTCGCAATTCTACCCTCGACCAGGCACACCTGCTGCCAAGATGAAGCGCGTACCGACGCAAGTCGTGAAGAATCGTAGTCGTCGATTGACAAAGCTTTTTGAAACGTTCGATCCGTATCCTTACTTTGTCAGTACGACGCAGAAAGTGTGGGTGAATACAGAGACGTCGGACGATGGGAAGTACACGGTCGGACATACAAAAAACTTTACAAAGGTCTTGATGCAGAGAGATGACTCGCTCATCGGGTGCTCAGCTCAAGTGAAAATCACGAGCGCTTCGAGGTTCCACATCAGTGGTGAAGTTGTCTCCCGATCGGAACCACCAACGAGGGCTGCGTGTGTCGTCCGAGATGAAATCCGGACGCATGGTCGAGACTCTCAAAAGAACAAAGTTCCAGTGAAAGTCGAGTCCAAGTCGACGGATGAGCTTTCGAATGACTGTTGTGGAGATGATTGTTGTGGAAGTTGCGATAGTCAACCAGCACAAGAGGATGTGAAGAAGCCTTCGACTGCGTCTAGTTGGATACAAAAGGCAAGTATCAAATGTCAGGAAGTTTGGAACGACAAGGTGGCTTTAGCTGCTTTCGCGACAGTCGTGGCATCTACTACGCTAGTGACTATTCGAATGTTCCAACTAAGTCGTTCGAGCAGTTAAGATGGAAAGAGATCTAATGAAGACATTTTGACTGGCAGCATGGCGTATATTCCATTCTAGCTAGAGCTTCCTAGGGCTTAACAAAGTGCAGTCATCATGTGATTCGTGGTAATTACTTAAAAGACACGTAATTCGTCACTAAAACCTATCGCTGTATCGTACTAATCTCGACGTCCCACACCGTCGTGCTTGGAAGTGAGCTTTTAAGAGCGCGTTGGAGGAAGAGAGTAGGCATTGGTACAAGTGAGAAAGAGGTGCCTGTAGTAGCAGCGATGGGGACTGCCGTGTCGATGCTGCTCTTCCAGCCACCACCGCCGTCGTACGGTTTCAAACGTCACTATATGTGCCTCAGTACACCGGTCTACAGCCGCATCTCGGCCTTTTACATCTCCAACCCGTAATACCTTATTGACATTCTTTATGACGATTTGACGTCTCAATGACATTACCATGTCATCGATACATCGTGCAGATCCGCGCAGTACACCATCCTCTTCTCACATGGCAATGCTGAAGGTAGAAGCTCTTACAATTCCCTTTTACTTCTACTCATGTACTACGAACAGATCTTGGCATGATTTACGACTGGTTTCGGATCATTAGTCGACGATTAGAAGTAGATCATCTATATGTCTATATAATATCTAGTAGTTACAACTAATCTTCGACTGGAATGACGCAGGTGAATGTCATGGCATACGACTATCCAGGCTACGGCACGAGTGAAGGTGAACCGAGTGAAGAGAGCTGCTATGCTGCCGCTGATGCAGCGCTCAATTACCTCGTTTCGAATAAGAAGACGCCTCCGTCACGCATTATTCTGTACTCTATTCCTATACGACGTATCATGCCTTTGCTAATCACATACATAGGTACGGTCGATCACTTGGATCTGGACCAACGACGTACATCGCGTCTAATCAGTCCGTGAAAGAGGATCCGGTGGCTGGTGTCATCCTCCAGAGTCCACTACTCTCTGTCTTTCGAGTCGCGTTCAACTTTAGGTTCACGCTGCCAGGCGACATGTTCTGCAACATCGATCGGATTGACCAGATCACATCGCCTGTTACGATCATCCACGGGACTCGAGATGAAGTCGTTCCGTTTTGGCATGGAGAAGAACTCTTTGAAGCGTCTCGACAAGAGTGGAGGTCGAAACCAATGTGGGTTGTCGATGCCGGACATAACAATATCGAGGCGCATTTGAGGTACTTGCATACGTATCAACTTTTTATGCGAAGGTGTAAGTAGATGGATATAGTGAGCTTGGAGATGAGTTCTTTTTGCATTTGAAGGACTTTGTCCGGATCTGTGATGAGACGGCCAAGATACGGAAACAAGATGCTTTGGATTGGGCACAAGAGTGCGCACAAGTCAAGATAAATGGTAGTAACTAGTGCTATCATATGAATGTCATTTAAACCCATTGCAGTTCTCCTTACCAAGCAGATTGTTCTCTACATCACGCGTTAGATTTCTATGGAGTAAGCGCTATCAGGTAGATGCCAAACATGCAGTTTATCATACGATTAATTCTTTTCTCTGGCTCGATGTCTCTTTGTCAGCCGAACATTTACTTTATCTATCGCATCGGTTTTCATCGACGGACTGTTCTCTGGGCCGCTGGTGTTCGTATCCATTGTAGCGAGCGCTTTTCGCTTCTTCGGGCTGCTATTCGCATGAGCTTTCTCCTCAAGAGCTTTGATCTGGGACTGCATCATCGCTTCTTTAGCTCGGAAGGCCGCCTTGAGATCGGCAAGCTCCTGTTCAAGATCAGATACCTTGTTTTCCTTTTCCTCCAGTTTTTCGCTGAAAGCTTCTGCTAAGGTCTGTGTGACAGCTGATCGAAGGTTTCCCTCCGAAAGACTCTTGTGGATGTACTGCTCTGTTGCATTGTGCAGAGCACTTAACGCAACGGAACTAACGCCCAATGAGAATTGCAATACATTGCGGAAGAGCTCGAGGAAAGCTGGTCGAGAAATCAAGTACTCGTTTCGTCTGTCCTCTTTGGATAGCAAGTCTTGGACTGCATCTTCATCATTAAGTTGGAAAAGACCTTGGAATTCAGTCCAAAGGTCTTCTTCTTCCATATCGGCTGCTGATTGTTCCTGGACAATATCAGTCGGTTCTTCCGGCTCATCACAGTCCGACAGATCGCCTTGGCCTGGAAGGGAGTCCATGAAGTCATCTTCAGTGCTTTCAGTAGAAACGGATAAGAGTTGCTCGTCCACCACATCTTGAGCAGATGATAATGAGTGGAGTAAAGCATCCCTAGATTCCTCGACTGCATCCTCCATCTTGTCATCTTGTCCATCGTCGTCACTAAAGTCACTGTCATTCGACTCGTCGTCACTGTCTCCGAACCAAGACCACTCGCTTTCTTCATCTTGAACGTTTTCAACTTCTCCAGTTCTAGCTTGCCAGTTCTCGTAATTGCGGACGAAATCTGTCTTGGCGTACCGAGAAGCAGGCTCATTATCCGGCTCACCATTACTCTCTTGCCACTGGTTATATATCAACGGAAGCTCCACCATCTCCGTCACATGATACAGTGTCTCTCGTCCACCACGTTGAATGGCACACATATCGTCGAAGCCATAGAGTTGAATGCCTTGAAGTCGACAAGCGCGAATAACATCATCAAGCGTAATGTGTGTCCTACTTCCATGTTGTGCCAGGACCAGCAGCGCCTGCACCAACTCCTGAATAAACGCCACAAGATGCTTTCTCGTACAAGTTGCCGTTGCTGCACAACTTTGGCGGAATCCAGCTCGGAGGTGGAATTTACGCATGAGCATATCAGGAAGTACCTTTTCGACCTCTCTCTGTCCATATTCACTTTCCTCTGCTACTTTCCGATTCGCATACACATCTCGTTGTCGCACGACATACCTCTCCATCATCTTCCAAGCAAAAGTCAAACTGAAGGCTTTCAAACTTTTTGGCGCGATATGTCCATTTTAATTATGTGCCATCTATCTTGTAAGAAGTATATAGTAGGTATATTTTTATGATACAGCTTTAAGCGGGAAACTTATCGACCGGAACGGACCAGTAGGAAAATGGAGGATGACGATTTAGACCAGCGAATTACGTTCTTGCTACAGGAGATCGATGGTAACTTGTCTGCTGCACATCAAGCGGCGACACAGGTCTTTAGTAGCGTCCGACGGCATCACCAAGTGCTACGACAGATCCACTCGGCGACGCAGATCTGGCAGCCTCTTTTCGATGCCTGCAGAGGTCGTCAGCCCCCTCTACGTAGGCCTACGATGACACCGAGCAAGTATCCACACAGGACGTCTGCCGTCCATGTGAATAGCAATGCCGTGGAAGACGCGACGCCGGATGATTTAGACGGCACGTCTTTCGTACCGAATGCCGATGGCTTTAAAACCACCAAATTACGCACGAGTGTGAATCAGAGCAATAGCGAGAGTGCAAATTCAAGTGCTGAGAGTGCAAAACTACCCAAGACGATGACACCGATCTTGCCAAAGAGTCCTGCTGGTAGACGTGCAAGACAGCAGCAGAACGAGTCCTCGACTTCGAACATTTTACATCATAATTGGGGCTCATTCTTGCGCACGGACGTTATTGATGTACTTTTACCTACTACATTTCGTTATGTATGGAACTAATACGCTGCGGTAGGCTCAAGCAGCTACGCATACGGTCGGATCAGAGATTAGTAGTGTCGAGCAAGCGAGTCCTGGCGTCAATGTGAATCTGTCGGAAGTCGGAGCGTTTGAGCTGACACCGCATGACAAGTCTCGTCGTGCTGGTTCCCAGCCTGTTGCTTCGAATGCAGACACGTCCAAGTCACCGAATAGGCAGAGTATGTCGCCACGAGTACGAATGGACGGATCGCATCGAAAGCGACAGAGACGCCTATCGGACGATCCTTCGACGCCGAAGAAGCGACATACGATGGGCAGAACAGCTTCACCGAATTTACGTCGAAAGTATGGCGCCGCACAGCAGGCGACGCCACCGAGATTCCATAAAGCGAGGATGTCTGCACCAGAGCAGAATTCGACCAGTACAGACGCGAATGTCGAGATGACGTCACCTCTGCTTCGAACGACATTGAAAGGGATGGGGAGGAATACGCCATTGTCGAACCGAATCGCCGGTGCGACGTATGACGCCGGGTCTGCGTCGCAAGAGAGTAGGCTACAAGAGTACGACTCTTCCTTTTCTACAGGCATGCCGCCTCCAGAGTTTACCTTGTCTCAATTCCCACCTTCGTTCCAGGTACATTGATGCATTATCTTAAAGAGATCTAGTAGCTCATGCATGACATAGCAAGGGAAGAGTGCAGTGGCCTTGTCGACGTTGTATAGCAAGTTCCAGGGCAATGACGATGCATCTCGACCTGCTTTGTCCGTTCCGGAACTGATCGAGTCGATGCCGGATGAAGGAGAAGAGAAGATTGAGATCATGCTTGACTTGCTCGTCTCGCGGCGCTTCTTGCGTGCTTTTACGGTCGAAGGACGAATGTACTGGCAAGCGTCTGTATGACAGTTGCAAAGTTAATAAACCGGTTTAAGTTTCCTCCTCTAGTATTTTCCTTTGGTGGTGACTGGTAGAGGTACATGGCTTTGGAAGCCGACGGACGTGAACTTTCTACATCAAGGATGATTTAGGCATGTAGTGTCCAATAAATAACGTAGATGGATCTGCTGTAGACTAGTGGTAGAGTCTAGGAATGCAAGCAGATACAGACTAGAACGCAAAGGTAGATAAATTACTCGCTACTGAAAGTACCAAGTGCTGTATTCATTGCCGAGAAGGCATATCGGAGGCAGTATTGAAAGTTCGTTAACAATCCGATGCCATGTCGCATCCTACTTGCGGTCCCATTGTTGCAATGGGACATTGGAGAGCAGTTGCTGGGGCTCATTTGGTGAGAACAAAGTATCGTTTAACAAGTTGCAATGGGCAGGTATCTGGTACACTTGACAGCTGGGATGCAACGATAACAAGTATCCCACAGCTGATCCTTTGGATCCCAATTGGAAGTTGAATTATATCTTTACGCAAAGAAGAGAGAGTATCGCACATTCCGACCATAAGCCAGAGTGTGGCTTTCAGTCATTTGAGGATCGTGGAAATACATCGAGATTACTACAAGTTGATGAAGGTGCGCTAATAGAAGAAGATCGAGTTATAATCACTGATGTTCAGTTTAGTTTTGATGTGTCAAAGCCTTGCTCTCTCGGGGTGATTCATTTGCATCGTCAAAGTTAGAGGCAGTGCAAACCAAGAGGATTTGATACACCACCTGGTTACGTGCATCCCGAAGTCGGCAGTTTCCACACCTTCGACACCACGTGAAGCATCCTTAGTGGAAGCTGTTATAAAGCTCCTTGATAGCAGCAGAACCCTTTACAACAGCACTAGTTCTGCATCATGATGCCTGCATTAGAGGTAAGGATTACCAGTAGAGAAGGAATTCAGAGCATCCTTCTATAGTTGCATGAATTGATGTATGTCATCAATTCCATCCTTGTTAAAGAATCAGACAACAACAGTGAAGAGCTGGAAGTTCAGCGATGAATAGAGAGCAGCGGCTGATCGGAGTGGGTCCGATGTCTTCGACGATGCGGATCATCTGCAGGCTGTCAACTATAATCCAAATCAATATCGCACGCTTTGCATCTCTTAGTGACTTTTCAGTTTTATAAAAGTGCATACGGGCGACTCAACTACAGCTCTCGCTGCCTATCTCAAGCTTCCATCATGGAGGAAAATGAGGAATTGTCTTGTCTAGTAACTCGGATATTGCATGACTTGGTCGTCATTTGGCGTCCACTGCAACAGCAGACATCACGTACTGGTAGAGAGTACGCAATCAGGATACTTTCGCACACGCTTGGAAGGAAGGTAAACTTATCAAGCCACATTCACGACGCATATGCCTAGATATCTAGAGGCTGGTGCATCGACCTTTCGCTGAGTACGTCATCAAATCAGCAATGAGAGACGATTGAATGGAAACTTGGCGCCAGTCTATTGATTCCCGGTCTCTCTCTCTGTTGTCAAACGTTCACAAGCGTTTGAAAATGAGACAAAGAGCACCATGAAATATATGGGATGAACATACGTCTGTAGCATTAGTTGAAGTGACGAATGGAAAGTTGATCGAAGAAAAGTAGCCACTTGGAAATGTTTAAGATGGGAATCTAATTCCGTCGTACGTATCCTATGCTCGACGACCAGAGCTGAGAAAAACACAACAGGTTCGCAGACTCAATCTCCCATCTAGGTTGAATCGTCGACATGACCTTATGCGAACACACGTAGCTCTTCAGACATCGGTCATCGCATCGTGCTAGAATTCATCAACACGCTTAGTATACTTTATTCCAATAGATCTGCTCTTCATTCTCTCGCGTCTCTCCTCTCAAGAACAAGTAAACGAACGTGCTGGTTAAAATGGAGTTATTGCCTTTCATTGTAATGTACTTTGTGCCTACGAACTTGCCCTCCTGTATCCCTTTTCTACACGACCACCACCGGATCGAACGAAGCAAGTAAAAGTGAAAAACAAGTAAAAAATGAATCAAAAATGCCTCTAAGAAGAAAGTCAATGCGTCAACCTGGATCAAAACTCGCCCGATCGATCATACCCGGGCCACGATCCGCTACTTGAATTGCGCTGAGGAGGCATTGGCGGAGGAGACGACCTAGGACGAGCACCAGGCGCTTCCATGCCCCTTTGGTACCTGAAGTTTGGCTGCATCGGCGGTGGCGCAGTAGGGTAGTAAGGCTGCTGGCTCATGGACCTCTGGAACGGTAGTTGCTGCTGAGTCGTCTGGTGAGGAGAAAACGTGTTCGGATGGAAAGAGTACGAAGGTGTCTGCTGTATGCTCGGCGAGGACTGCGACGGATGGAATGGAGGCGTGAAACTTGATGGTTGCTGAGCTGGCTGCGACTGGGATGGCTGCTGTGGCTGGTACTGTTGCGGCTGTTGAAGTAGCTTATCTAGGCCGGATCCAGGCGGTGGCGGGCGACCAGATGCCATAGCACTGATCTGCGCAGACCATTCGAGCGTATTGCTTTCAACCGTACGCAAGTCGTCATCTCCATGAGCGAATCGACATTCGTCCTTAGTGTAGTTGCAACATCCTTTCAGATAGTAATAGCACAACTCCGTCTTGTAGCTCTGCACTCTTGCAGTTGCATTCGGCAGCAACGCACTCGGATTAAACACCGGCGTACTTTCACGCATATCACTTTCACCATGAGCTAGCGGACAATCTCGACGAGATTTCGTACAAGTACCTTCCATATATTGTGGACACAAGCGCGTCTTGTAGCCAGCAGACGTTGGAGATCGAGACGATGAACGTGCGAGATCGCTCTCACCATGTGCAAAAGCGCAAGTACGTCGCGTCTTGTTGCATTTGCCTTGGAGGTAGTAGACACAGAGCTCTGTCTTCCAGTTGACCGAGCCTGGTGATGGAGCCGAAGTGCTTTGACGCAAAGCTGCTTTCTCCAAGCTACTCGTAGGGGATCCGGACGTCAGATCAATGTCTTTCGATTTGCTCGGATTGCAGGACGGGTGTTCATTCAGGATAAAATCAATGGCAGCAGGCACTTTGCCATTGGCATTCCGTAAGATCGTCTCGAGCTCTGACACGGAGATCGAGTCAAAGACTTCGGCCATGACTGCCAACGTGATGGGCGCAACCGTCTTGGACACATCCTGCATCGACGCCACTTTGCTTTCGGCCTCTGGCTGGTCCGAATCACCTGGTGCGTTTCGACGGACAGACGAGACGACCTGTTTACATCGAGGACACTCGTTACTGGCCTCTCGCTCGTGCTTACTACACAACGAGTGGCCGCAAGGAACGCAGTGAGCTACTGGATTCGACTCACAGTTCGCACAGCGCTCGGACGTCGCTAGATCGAGACTTTCAAGCGACTTGCCGCCGCTTCTCGGCGTCGTTTGAGGCGAGTCCAACAAGGCTGACGGCAAAAGACCACCAAACTGCCCTCCGGAACCATGAAAGCCGAGTTCATCCCCCTGAGAAGAACGAGTGAAGGAAGAGAAGAAGCGGTTGGACGTATCTGTGGATGATCCCCAGGGATCTGACTCGAGAACTGGCGAGCGCGAGACTTCGGATCCACTTCCGCCCTTGACCTCAAGTTCCTGCACCTGCTTCTTCGTATCAATGTGCTGTAATCGTTCATCTACAAGCGTATTTCGTAGTTTTTTGGACAAGAGCGCGTAGACTTCCTGTCGTTCTCGCGCGACGCGTTGCTCGGCTACCAAGTCGTCATGACTCTGCTGCATGTCAGCTTCTCGACGGCGTACCGCTTGGAGCTGCTGTACTACGACGCGGAGATCGTCTGAACCAGTCGTTACGGCGCCTGTCTGCTTTTGCATTGACATAGGCTGGGCATTCACCGATATACCGAACGGACAAGTTAGCAAAAGGGTATAGGACGGAAGATATTGAGCACGATACCTCGGTTGGTGGGTCTATTTCAAACTCCTGATTGACAATCGACACGGCCTAGAAGATGATCGCAAGAAGCAGCGAGATGGATGGAGCAATGGCAGGTGAAGGTGGGATGACACAGTCAAGGGATGACATTTGATCGAGAGACAAAGACATAAGTATGTTAGTCATCTTGTCAAGATGGACTGTGCATTCCGTATTGCGAATGCAATGACGTACAAGCACAGTGTCTAGAAGGCTTTACAGAGGGTAGACGTACCTGGTCAAGTGAGATACACAAGTGATCTTGCAATTGATTTAGGAGGCGGCGAGCGTAGAGCTGCATGCGGTCTTGATTGCGTCCCGTGCCACCGGAGTCGACATTCTGCTCCATGACGATGACTGCCCTGCTTTCGTCGCACTCGTCTGCGTGTCCTTTGCTAGTGCGTTCGAGTCGCTTGTGCGCGAAGTAGGGACGGAAGAGGCTAGAGTGAGTTTGACGCTTCCGGACGTTTTGCACCAAAGCGTATTTGGCTGGCTCTTCTGCCGATTATATCGCTTTTCAGTATCAATTTCGACAAGAAAAAGTGGTGGAGGGAGGTTCGATAGGTGCTGCGTCGGCGGGGGCCTAGCCTCAGTCGAATGGTGTAGCGTGTAATTTACGTCCTTGTGGTCGACGATCGGAAAACTAAAAATGTGGCAAATGGATTTTAACAGGTGCACCGAGGTAGCTGACTGGTCTCGAGCGACGATATGCGGATTACCGATCGCAGGGTCAACTCGGTTATATTTCAACGTCTTTCCGACCCCTGCGCGAGAAAACGGCCGAGGAAAGTGGCTTGGGCTCGGGGATGCGGGAACGAAGGTGGACCTGGCCTAGGCGTTCTTGTCCGACAGGATGTGGAAGTCGGCGAGAGATAAGACGTCGGAGGAAACGACCATTGCATAGTTGTACATCCACAATCCTGGGAAAAAAGAACTGTAGGATCAGGTCTCGAGCTTCTCCCGTCGAATCGAATTGAAGTTAGATAGGGATCCTCATGTCAAATGGATGGTAGACACGAGGATTCTCCATGCGACAAGTGTCTTGTATCAACCTTCCCGGGAAACATCAAGCCAATCTACACATTGTCTGTAGACAGGACACCAAACCAGACTCTATGGCAACGATAGGCAAGACGAAAAAAGCAACGCCGAACTTTTATCCATGAAAAGTCATCACATCTAAAAGTGGGTTCGAATGCACCTCTTCAGCAGTGGGTACAGTCAACCGTAAACTCTAGCTTTCAGATCACTGACTCAACCGACAGCATACACGTCGTATGACGAAAGAGAAACAATCAACAATTTCTTTTTTCTTTCTCAAGCAAACTGTATTTGCTTATTCTTTCAAACCGAAAATGTCCTCGAACGAGTGCGTAGCGAACTTACAAGAGCTTCTTGATGAACTTGTTGATCTCCGCGCCACGGTTACCAGCGTCACCGCCTTCGACGAAGTGGCACGTCTTCTGACGGTAACCACCGTTCGGGGAAGACATCTTGAACGGCCAGAGGAAGTTGGCGGCCTTCTTGAAGTTCGGGCCAACCGTGTAGATCTCGTGGATCAAGTCCTCGACACAGATGATGCCGTACTGGCCGAGCGCCTTCTCGATGATCTGGTTGTCCGTCAACGGGATGCGCTGGGAGTCGACCTTGCCGTATCCGCGCTTGTAGATGAGCTCACGGACCGACTTGAGGTTCGGGACACCGTACGTGACGTACGGCTCGACCAGACGGAGCATGTTGATCGTGGCCTTGTTGAGCTTCACGAAGACACCGTTGTGGATCTGACGAAGACGGAGGAGATCCAAGATCTTGCGGACCTTCGGGGACACACCGATGATACCACGGATACGAACCACGAAGGCGATCTTGGCTTCCGGAGCAACGTAGAGGTTGCCAGAAGTCTTAGCCTGACGGCGCAGAGAGATGTTCTGACGCTCAATCTGTAGGAAGGAGAGATTAAGTACATATACGGCAGCTGTGATGTCGGATGAGAGATATTTACCTGGCGGTACTCCTTCACATACTTCTCAGCACTGTGGAAGATGATCTTGCGGACCTCGTTACGGTGCTTGCGGTCGGCGACGGCCTTGGCCTGACGGTCAGCCTTGACCTTCTCCATGGTGCGGCGCTTCTTGAGCACCGACTCCGGCACGAGACTGTAGGAAAAGAATGAAATTAGCAACGGGATGCATGTACAAGTGGGAGGGTTGGGAGGAAAGAGACTCCTTGGCCCATTCCAACGTCCTCTATTCACACCCGTCAGAGATGTATTTCAGCGGAGTAGTTTTGCAACTACACTCGCCACAATCCTCCACCTTGTTGCTGGTTCACAGGAAGCAGTACAATGGGAGATGTAAGAACGATCGATTGATCATGTCCTACAAATGTATTTCAAGAGAAAAAAGGTGGAGCATTCCATTCGAATCGAACAAACGTCACTTTTTACTCTCACAATCCACCAGCACAAGAAACGTACGATACGAACTTAGTGCGTGGTGAGGACTCCGTCGTGTCATTGACAGGACGATCGGAATGGATCCGAAAGTTTGGCCAGATTAAAATGTTCCTGGCGGTCTTCACTCCTCCGTCTTCTCCCATGAGATGAAAGACACATACACTTTGTTGTCTTTAGACGTCGGGGCCATCGCGATTGCTTGGTTCCTACTTTCGGTTTGAAGAGTGAGCTAAGTGCCATCGACCGTGCTCGAATTGACGCCAACCATTAATTTCAGCCAATCCTTTACCCTATTAAAAAATTGCTACCAATCAAAAAGTATAAAATATTTGGTACATGGGTGGCACGATGGACACAGTAATCGACAAGGAATCATGGCTGGATCCTCGCTGCTGCTGTCGGTAGGATTGATCGGCCTGGGTTTCATACTGGGTAGAGCTCCACTCGTGTCCATTGCGTTGGAGATCCATGAGGAGCTCCTCCAGCTGCCACCAGTACGCAAGGTGCGCATGTGACATATAAGTAGATATAATTGCCAATTCCACGAGACTGACCACCTCGTAGGGCGGTATACTTGCTATGATTGCATTCATGGTGTTCATTTACGTCATATTTATCCTCCTCCCACTTCGATGGATCGCTACGGACGTAAGATAAACTACATAAACGTCTTAAGAGTACAAAGAGCTCAGACATGTTCAGATCGCAGACCGCGATGACGACGCCACAACTTCCACATCCTTCCGACGAGAATTAAGACGCAGAGGGAGCTTCAGCATGAGCTATGTGACCGACATCAAATCGCATGTATTGGCTCGACCGGTGGGTTAAACCTCATGCTTCTCGCACAAGATACTACATTCAAAGATAGACGTCTATAGACTAAATTAATCGTAAAGCCGCTTTATTCTTGCATTTATTATCTTACTATCTTTTTAGTTCTGCTAGTCTTAGTGCGTCTCGCTATTCTCTGTCTGTTTTCTGCGTTTCAAGTCCACCAGACTTGTCTAATTGCTCACCCTTACCGTGCGCCACGTTTGGTTTCTTAGAAAATAGCTGTTTGAGCCTACTCTTATGCTTCTGGAAATCTTCATGTTCCAACGTAGACGCAATTCGTGATTCGAAACTATTTTGTGTATTCGCCACACCTGATGGTGATGCAAGGTCGCCTGCTTGTACCGTATCGAGCGATCGGTGCCAAGAAAACTTGTTTTTCTTTCGTAGAGAGGGATGGTTATCCGGTAAGCCTAGGAAGAACTTGGCCATTGTTTCAGACGGTGTCGAAGGTGTCGACGGCATCGATGGTACATCCTCTGCGTTCAGTGGAGCTGTAGAGCTTGCTTCTCGGGCTTCGATATCCTTCCCGTCCTCACTCTGGCCGCTATCCCCTGGAGTCAAAGACATTTTCAAACTCTTCTGTGTCGAACTTCTGCTTCGCAGTGGCGCTAACGTATCAAATTTAGCCCATCGAGCGGATCCGAATTGATCACGAAGGACATTGGCAATGTTACTAAAGTTCCGACCAACTTGAGATAGAATGTCGAGAATGATGTCTCGACGCATTCGTAGTAGCAGCTCTTTCATCGTGCAAGTCTTATCACTGTATACGAGAGCATGTACTTTGACTTGAAATCCTCTCATCTCTTCTAAACCAGTCTGCTGTGCATGAAGTAGTGACCGCTGATTTTTGTACGTTACGATCGCATCCAACGTACCAACACGCACGTGTTTGAAAACTATTCCTGTCTTCTTACTCCCACTCGCTTCTTTTTTGGTGCCCTTTTCGACTTCACCTCCTTCCTCTTCTTCTTCACTCTCGGATTCGGATTCCATGTCCATCGTACCTTCCAATTGACTCTTACTTTGACTTGCACGTATCGTTTCTTTGTCAATTTCAGCTTTGGATAGTTGATCCGTACCACCTCGACGAAGGTATTGGGAAGATTTTTTGGACAACGATGCAGCCTTCCCAGCTGCTCTCTTTAGTGTTGATCCTACGTCCGAGCGGCTTTGGGAACGAGTATAAGGGTCCAAAAACATTTCTCGAACAGCTTGGCGTTGACGAAGCTCCTGTGCACTAGCGACTCGCTCTGTTGAAGAAAAGAAGAGAGCGAGGTCTTGGACAATATCATGTGTTAAAAAGACTTGAACTGGATGAACGTTCACTTCAAAATGGCGAACAACAAGCGCACCTTCGACTGGGTTAACAATCTCAGCGTCGACTCGAAGGAAGGTGTCTTCACCCCAGCCAATGGCATTTTTCAGCGGAAGTAAGATGTCTGGTAGAGGGGTGTCTGGCTGCAAGTTCTGGCAGCGTAATTGTCCGAGCGATAGAGCTACTAAGGCAGATCGGACACCACTAACTTTCATTCGAGTGCATGTATCTTTTAGCACCAAACGTAGAATTGAAATCGTTGATGTTTTGCGAAGGATGAGATTTGCTTCATCCATTTCATAGCGCACATCCGTCGTTACTGGCGGAGTTTGGCGTCGTTTTGCCTCTGCATCTATATTCCATAGCTTCGCGGTGACAACGCGAAGTTCTTTCTCTCTCGAACGCAAAGCCTTCGTCGACTTCATTTGAGCCACAGCATTTCGACGTGATAAGTACGTTCGTAAAGCTGCGATAAGTTCTTCATGCTGTGCAATATCTGTCTTCTTTGCAATGAGCTGAGTTTCTTCAAGCGTATTGCTTTCCACATCGTTCACGTCAAGGTAATAATGCAATCTTTCTTGCCATTGATGTGTTCTTTTGCTCTTTTCATTGTATTCTAACTGGCTGATCTCCCACTTGATGTCCGACCGTAGACGCATGAGCTCATCCATTTTCCCATTCTCAAGCACAGCGGATAAACGGCTTGAAGTGTACTCTGAACCACCAAAGATATCCATCTCTTTCATCTGCGCGACCTTCGAGTCTACTAAAGGCTCCATCTCATCAAGTAACTGCTCTAATATTTTCTTGGATGTAGCCCCAATGCCAAAGTGTGCAGACGGAATGTGCACACTAACCGTGTTCGCCACCTCCGTACCTCCAGTATGGCACAAGAAAAGTGTGATAGGCATTGGTTTCAATACTTGACTAAGGAGACCATTTAGTCCGGTGGAAGTTGGGCTACCTCCAAAGCCTTCGAGCCAAATGGTTCGTGATTTAACGTCGATATCGAGTGGAGCTGTATACGCTTGAGCACCGCTCACTTGCAAGGATAGGTGCATGTGATTTTCATCAAGCGAATGTGATGAACATAGCTTGGCACAAGCAACGACAACCAAAAGTGATCCCTATTGCATTCACGTTATAAGTAAGAGTTATACAGTATGAAACGAAAGATAACTATCTATTGTACCTTGCTTTTCTCGTCTTGAAAGCTAAGCTGCGTATCCGAGCATTTGACTAGGAAGTAGGATGGAAGGCTTGTGTCTGGACATACCTTGTCTTCCGCCTCGGTCTCATTCTCATGCTGACTATGCCCATCTCCAGAGGTTTCCTCCGTGTTATTAAAGATTTGCCGGTACTGGGGCAATTCTGACAGCTTCATCGTTTTCGCCATTGGCTTTGATCCAAAGTTTCGAGGTGATGCAATAATTGGCTCTGTTTGCACTGGCTTGTCGGTGTCATTCCATTTCCAAAAGTGATCCGCTAAGAAACATAAGATCAAATCCGTCCACTGCATTCCAATGCCTGCGAGTGAATCTAATGCTGTAATGGATGCTGTAACACGAGTTTCGTCTACATTCATGCCAAGCATGCTGTCATTTTCCAATAGTTCCTGACCAAAGTTTGCAAGTTTACTTCGAGTACTCTCGCCTTGATAACGTGTTGGTGATCCTTCACTCTCCAACGCTTCTGTATCACGGAAAGAGTACGGATTCAAGTGCTCAATCTGGAAGTGATTTAAGATCGTTTTCGTACTTTCATCATGCCCACTTCGGCGATGACGTTTAGTAGGAGAGTTCGTTCGTAAATTCTTGAAACTTTCAATGATATGTGGACTCTGAGAGATAATCGCTATGGATTTAATCCACACAAATGGTTCACCTCGACTTCCAGATACAGGTGTACAGACACGTACTTCAAAGTCTTGGCATAAAAACTTGATGTCAGTTACTTCCCAGTACAGCTCATTAGTCCAAAACAAGAGCAAATGGTTCGATGGAGCTTCTGTTTCCGGTATGAGATACTCGGCTGAAGTAACTTGGAACCGAGATAGCGTCAAGCGGTCATTTACAGATACTCGAATACCAGCGACACATTGCTCGTCATCATATATTCCGATATCAATGCCTTCTACAGTCAAAGTATCGATCATCAATGAGATGACAGGGAGATGCTGACTCCAAGACGGCTCTGACTTTTGGCCTTTTCGAGCTCTGTGAATTTGATTGGTAACAGAGCTTGTCCACTTGATAAAGGTGTTTGCAAAGTTTAAGAGCCATTCCATTTGCTTCGTGTAGAGCAACACTGTTGCTCGAGCTGCCATGGCCTTCTTGGACAAATTGCAGTGCTTTTGTGGTGAATAAGCAGTCACGTCATCCCCACCGATCCTTCCACTGACTGTACATTTCATAGACGTAGCACGGAAACGGTTATATGTCGTATCAGTCTTCCAAGTTTCCAAACGTTCTCTGCGCTTGACTAGTGTACATGTATCTATGCAAAAGCAAACGTCGTGGTCGTCATTTGTTGCATGAAGATACTGCAGTGGATGATGGTAATGGTTATTCGGGTACCCGTCACACTCCCATTCGATAAGGATAACCAAGTCCACATTGCTAAGCTCCACAACAGAGTACAAGTCAAGTGGGTAAATGTTAATCGCAACTTGCTCAAGTGCTATCTTCGTTCCGCCGTATTCACACAAGATGCTCAAGTTTTGGATCGAAGCTTCCAGATATTCATTACATTCGAAAGCATGCAAAGAGTTGTAGACGCGTACACCTGCAGTTGGGACACTGATTGTCACTTTTCCGTGCAGCACACTCCGTAGGATGTCCCATGGCGCTACAATCCGCTCCGTTTCTTGATCTGTTGACAAACGCTGACTTAGGCATAGGACCCGGTCGCCGATTTCAGCTAAGCTAGAGGTATACGCTGGTGCAAAGTTTGCCATAAAGCCATCGCTCGTCAAATCAAGCGATACATATACTTTCAATGTGCTGTGTAGACTAGTTTCTTTCTCTTCAGCTGGATTGTATGGCAAAGCAACCACCACGTTCCCAGTAAGATCTATATCGTTGCATGCGACGAGTGCAGTCGGGAATTGGCGTACGTTCACGCACAAACCATTGATACTTAAGTCCATCTCTACCCTTTCTAAGATTTCATAGCAAAGCGTGTACTCCTCCCGTTGGAATGATGCATCGTCAAAGGATCTTTCAATCACAGGCATAGCTTCGTCCAAGGACTCAACCAGTCGAGTGTTTTGCACTTCATCAGCTGGGAAGGCTAGATCGAGCTTCAGGAATGGAATGGTCACTTTAAATAATGCCGTACTATGTACTGGCTCTGCATTTGTTTTTCTTGGCGCAACAAGTTTCTGTCTGTACCGATAGGAGTGTACGGCATTAATATCCAGTAAGGGAGCGTTCTCTTTGGTTGTATAAACCTGCTCTCGTGCTTCTTGCTCACTCAAAACGTCTAGCCAAAGTGGATATTTAGATTCCAGCCAAGTTTCCATCCAATTGTCCTGACAGCTCACTTCGAGCCCATTTAACGTCAGCCACAACTGCATTCGCTCATTTGGTTTTTCTAAACGCAAGTAGTAGTGGAAGAACTCATCTTCTTGTGGCCTCCAGAACATTTGCATTGAGTTTACAAAGCTGGTGACAAAAGGCTCGACTGCATCTTGCATAGAATGCACAAAGTCGATAAAGTGAAAGTCAAGTGATGTTTGGAGCTTCAAATCATGCAGCCCAACCATCATACCATCACGACAAACTTTTAGCTCTTCATTATTACGATTGCAAACGCTTTGACGAAGGCGTAGATTCGCCTCAAACTCTCCCATTACATAGTCTGTTCTCTTGTCTAGAGTCCTCCTCAAGTCAAGCTGATTGAGTGAAATTATTTCCAGATCATTGCACTGGAGAGAAACATTTTGTATCAGCCACAGGTTTGGGAGATCATCGCCTGAGAGTACTCCAACGGTCAAATAAATCCGAGCTTTTGGTGCAATCGGAGCGTTAAATCTTAAGTTGGTGACCATTAATCTAGTCAAGTTGTTTCCACTCGCACTCACTTGATGATATAAGAGCTCTTCAAGCCGGATGCACTCTGCAACATTCGCTAAAGGCTGATTTAAGCCTCCCTTGCGGTTAAAACGACTTTCGGGTGGCATGCAGTTCCTTGCAAACGCGCTTCGGATTAAATACAGCATCTGCCAATTAGCGTAAGTTATCTTTCGTATCTCATTTACAACGCGGATATGCTCCGAGATGGTATAGTCGCAGTAGATGTCGTCTAAAAACAGATCGACGATAGTTTTTGTCGAGTGTGGAATGGCCGTCTCCTCCAAGGCGAAGCTTTTGACTGTAAAGTAGGGTGCGCATTGGTCCATCGTCACATTTGTAGAGCCCGTAGTGCTTCCAGCGTATATACCGACTTGCTCAAAGGCAATCTGAAAGCAACCTGGAGATGACCTTAGATGCAAGCAATCGATACTTAGAAAATCATCTTCCATCCGCCTCGTGCTCTCACTGCAGATGAAAAGCCTCACATGGTTGACTTGACATTGGAACTTCGTACATACGGACGGCGTCTGAAGTTCCTTCAAAATAATTTCCAATGTCTTTTTGGTTGGGATAGTGAATGGTGAGAGAGGTCTTGGGCCTGGCAAAAGACCATCTCCTTTTATTTGGAAGGCTGGAGCGAATAAAACGATTCCTAGTTGCATTGCTCCACCTATGGCGTGCAAGCTTTCGGCCGAATATGCAGCCTCCAACCATTCTGATTCCATTTCTACTTGTGCTGGTAGCATTTCTACTGACTGAGTTGGAGCAGTGTGAAGTAGGAGTCGAGTGTGGTCGAGGAAAAGCATACAAAAGCTAGTTTCTGGTAATCCTCGAAAATGCTCTAACTTGCTATTGGTAACCTGTATCTCACCTTCCGCTCGCTTATACCTGTCATGACCGTTCTTAGACGTTGACCACCTCCCGTTGATTTCTTCCAACAATAGTCGAATATTCGGCACTCCTGATGGTATAATTTTACTCGCGTCCAATTCGGACATAAAGACAGCAGTTGTGTGCAGTAGACGAAGGCTGCATCGAATGTTCAGACCGCCTAGTAACTTGCTTATGTCTTGACTTCCTTGAGGCCTTTGCTCGTTCAAAGACTGTTTTCGAGGTGCCTTTGCATGTTTTAGCATTAAAGTTGTCCACGGCTGTAGATCCCTTCTTAGCGTTGCTGTGAGTTCCTCCCCACGTACGTCGCAAGTAACATCATACGATGACAAGTCCGTGTTGTTCGGCATATGCGAATATGCCTGACTTTTAGATATGCTTAAAGATACCTCAATTGATCTTGAGTACATAATTTCCTTTTCAGATGGCGAGAAGGTATTGTCAGTTTTGATCAGAGCCGTGCCTCCACAATGAGCTTCAACTTTCTGTAATGCAATGGTAGCCTCACCAAGTTCCTCTCTTCGTCGTGCTGCACTGTTCTTGATACCGTCTTGGCAAAGTTTTGGCTTGAATCTCGTAGATAAGCGAGACACCCGACCTACAATATACCTGCTGTCCTCTCTTCCTGCTGTGTAGTGAACACGCGCTTCCAGGTTCTCGACAGTGATAGCGACCTTTGTCGGAATTTCCTGTAGAACGGTGAGCGCATCTTTCACACTTTCGAGATACATAGCGTCTAGGTCAGAGGAATTGATGACTCTATCTTGAGCTTGATCGCTCTTGGGACAATGATTGCCTAGCATTTGCAGTAGCTGGTGAAAGACAAGATCCATGTTGATGCTAGAGCATTGTAGTTCGCACAATGTTGGGATAGGACTTCTTGTATCCAGCTCGCCAGCGAAAAACGGAATGACTACACTTAAAGCTATGGAACCAAGCTCCAGGTTTCCATTTATCGCCTCGAGATGTATCTTCATTCGTCGAGGCACATTCAAGTGCACTTGACAGCAAATTTCATCACTTTCTGTCTTTGACGCAATTGACACTGACATACTGCCATCCTAACGTTACATCAATATCGTCAATAGGAGATACCACTGGTGTGCAATCAGTAGGACATTTACCTTAATGGAAGCCAGTGGCTGCTTCTGACGAGTGATAGCAAGTTCAAAGTCTTCTACGTGAACTGATACCAAGTCCAGGTAGTGTTGCAAATGGTGTAGTAGAGTTATAGATCCGTTGCAAGATGCCCACATCGGATGACGGAGGTCATGTATCGGATATTCACTCTTCATTTGCTTCTTGTCTCCTACTTCGCCTTGCCTTCCCTCGAATGTAGCAGGCAAATCGACACATACTTGTATCGAAGTTAGCGAAAGGCGAATGATAGGTCCTCTCGCCCCTTGAAGCAAGAACGGTGGCAGGTTTCTCCACACGGACATCTGGACACCATGTATCTGCACATCAAGCTTAGCGCCATCATTACCGGCACGTATGCCGCTTAGTAACCCAGCTACACGTCCATGCACTTTAATACATCGTTACACAGGCAATGGTAGCATGAAGAGTCACCTTTCGAAAGTATCACGAAGATACCTGTCAAGACACCCGACAGTATCTATTGCGCAATGTACTTATGAGCTACTGACGAATAGCATCAACTAGTAGACATACCGTAGGTCCTAGACACAAAAGGGTGAATAGCAGTAGCACCCACATCCTCCAACTCTTGCCAGGCTTTCTCTGACTCGGAAACGATCGTGTACAAAAATACATCACAACGTGGCATCCATTCACTTAACAAGATGGTCTCGTGGGTACTAGATGCTGCAGACGACCGTGGGCGGCTCTTGCGAGCCCAATCTTCCCTCCAAGTTGGGGAAACAGTGGAGAGGGAGCACCCCTATGCCATGGTTGTGCTAGGAGAGCAAGTGTCTGCACTCTGCGCTGTTTGTCTCCGGGAGGCGGATGCGGACATCTGTTGCGATGATTGCTCTCGTGTCTACTTTTGCAGCGAAGAATGTCGAGAGCGTCTAGAGCAAGTACATGAAGTAGAATGTGAAGCTTTGGAAGACATGGACGTCATTGCGTCGAAAAGTGGCGTCGAAGGGGATTTACTACGTCTCCTGTTGCGCATTCTTGCGGTCCGAAGCTTGGAATCTCCGAGTGAGCGCGATTGCGAGACGTTTGAACGCACGTTTACAATGAATGAGAAAGGAGAAGTCGTGCAATACTTTCGGGATTTGCGAACGCTCGTACACAGCCTCGATCAGCTTCATCCCAAGTGGCAAGACGAAGTGCGTGAAGGAGCTAGACGACTTATATCTTACCTGCCAGCGGATGCTCGACTGTCGGAGGAAGAGGTGCTGACGATTGCAGCCCAAGTGAATGAAAACTCGTACTCGATCGATGCTTTTGATAACAAGCACTTGATTGCAGCTGTCGGCATGTTCCCATTGACAGCAATGTTTAATCATAGTTGCACTCCGAACTGCACTTGGTCCAATGGAAGTGACGGTGTGCTGGAAGTTCGAGCTCGACGAGATATCCAAGCTGGAGAAGAACTGACTGTTAACTACATCGATATTGATATGGACAGGAATGAGCGACAGTGGGAGTTGGAACGCACCAAGCACTTTACCTGTCATTGCGAGCGATGCACCACACCGTTGGAAGAGTCTGTAGATAGGTATCTACAAGGACTGTACTGTCCATTCTGTCCAGCAGAAGACGACAAGATGCTTTTGCCTACGAATGATAAGCAAATCCGATGCACTCATTGCAACAAGGTGAACGTGGGCGAATGGGACGTCGTCCAAGTCGCTAGAGACGTGCGAAAGGTACTAAAGGATGTGAAAACCCAATTGCATGACAAGAAATACCGAGAGGTTATTTCGACGCTAGCATCCTATCGTAATGGACTAGAAGTACAGTCGATGCTCCTTCCTTTCCATCCAAGTCATTCCATTGCCATGGCTATCAAACGACTATTAGCTGATGCGCACATGAAATTGGGAGACGTCGAGTTGGCATATCAGCTACGCAAGGACCTTATCAATGGCTTCAACCGCGTTGTGCCTCCCAACCACATGCCCCTAGCATTGGCCTATGTCGACTGTGCGGATGCCATCCAACAGTTGATTGATAAGCCGAAAGTTCTTCGCGACTCGAGTCTGGAGGAAGCAGAGCTGAAGGAAGAGAGACAGCGATACTACAATCAAGCGCAGGACATTTGCATCGTCTGTTTTTCTCGTCAGCACCCACTTTGTGTCCGCCTACGGACGCTTACAAGAAACTGAAGACACAAATTGATTTGAATACAGGAGAATACATTTGTGATGCTGGAAATAGCTGGAGTAGAGCGTGCATAGAAACTATAGGTACGTTCGTTGCGTGTCATTAGACGTACCGGTGATAGAGTCAATGACAGCCGTGAGAGGCGATTGCGTATCATCGGAGGGAGGCATCGGTGCGGCATTGTTCGTTGCCGATTGGTCTACTACGACTTGCACGTCCATCTCTTCTAGAATCTCCATCATCGCTAGCCATACTTCTGACTGGATTAAAGAGAATTTGCGCGAATCGAGTTCATCCGTGTATGAGTAGACTCGAATGACAAAAAGTTCTTCCATCGCGACAAAGAAGAATCGGTCCCACTTTTCGTTATGCCGCACGTCGGAAGCATTCTCTTCATGAGATGTTAAACCGACATGGAGCGACTGTAGCATATGTTCTAGTTTGTGTAGACAATCGCGCAGCTTGTCTACTGGTGTTGTACTCGCCACACGGACACGTAGGTCAATGTCACGTTTCGGTCGCTGCGTAAAGTTGATCATTGGCTTGTACAGAAAGAAGCTGTTAGGCACATAGAGCGTTGTCCCGTCCGTAGTCACCACCGTCGTGTACCTTAGCGTCACGCGATGGACGAAGCCGTCTGCATCACCGATCTGGATGAAGTCATCGATTTTGAATTGGGCATTGAATGCTAGGAAGAGACCGCCAATAACGTTGTGGAAGGATGGAACGAAGCCAAGGCCGATGGCGAGACCGATGACTGCCAACACCGAATATCGCAATGTCGGACTGTCTCCAAGAGCAGACCGATAGATGATTAGCGCAATGATAAGGAGAACTGTGAGTCGTAAGATCTAGAGCAGAGCGACTGAATAGAATGTATTGTTGTGGATAGGAAGTATACGTACTTTGACAGATTCAGAGATGACCATGCGTTTGGAGAAGTCGCCATGAGGACCAGCAAAGCGTCGAACGGCGATCTAGTGATAGATCTTGTCATTTACCATTGTGGCAAGTATAATGCACTAGCTAGACGTACGCTTTCGACGACATTAAAGAGCGAGTAGAGCCAAATGAGGAAGAAGACACCCCATGTGTACCATGGGAAGTGGCACAGGAATTTATTAAACTGAGCAATACGCAAAGCTCCACACACAAGAGACACGGAGATGAAGTAGGCAGTTGATTCGGAGCAAAAGGTTCGAAACTCTTCAGCCGTTCTATCATGTCATTAGTCTTCATAAAGGATTTTGCATATATATTCCATTCTACTAGACATACTCTCGCACGAATGGAAGCTTTGTAAAGACAAAGATGACAAGTCGAACTAGAACTCTTGGTAGGAACGTTGCAAAGAATATTAGTACAGCAGCAGTTGCCAGCTTTGCAGCTTGTGCACAGGTCCACCACGACGAGAGACACTTGACCGGGATACACTCCCTTGTGCAATCTTCAGGAAGACAATCATCATCATCCTTCTTCCCAGAGACCACACCCGTCAATAGAGTGAATTGCAGGTAAAAGAGTGCATTCAAGACGTAGTTGAATGGTAGATAACGGCCATGTCGACTGCTAGGACCACGTACGATATTCATGTCCGAATAACTTGTCCTGGAACCTCCAAAAGTTGATACCACGAGGGGCTCATCATCAGATTTGGATGCAATCGAATATGTCAAGTGGAGATGCACGTGTACTCGTTATATTCGACTATGACTGGTCTCTCGTGAACTCTAATTCAGACACGTACATCTTTGAAAAGCTTTATCCGTCTCTGATGGATCGTGTTGAAGCGTATCAGCAAAGTCCGGCGTATGGATGGACTCAGCTTATGGATGACCTCTTGCATGCGATGGCAAAGGAGAAACCAGATATTACGATTGCAGAAATTAGAAAGACATTGGGGAATATACCCATTCAAGAGGGGATGCTCGATGCTCTGCGAATGGCTGTGGCTGACTATGGCGCATGTGTGAAAATCATAAGCGATGCCAATACTTTCTACATCGAAAGCATGCTGGAGCTTAATTATCTTGAAAACTATGTGAGTGAAATCTTCACGAACGAGTCGGAGGTTGTCGACGATGGGAAGAGGCTAACAGTCCGTCCGTTCCATGCGTCTCGTTATGAAAAACCACACTCCTGTCCATACTGTCCGTCGAACATGTGCAAAGGTACGTTTCGTACTTTATATCCGCATCTTTGACGGAGTAACGATGCATGTAGGCATGATTATTGATGAGCTTCTGGAGAAGGACAACTTTTCTAAAGTAGTGTACGTGGGGGATGGTCGAGGTGACTTCTGTCCAGCTACGAGACTTTCCAGGTAATTTACATTGCTTCTATCTCTTTTGGTTCTTTATTAATTTCAAGGTATATATGTCTTTACAGTAATGATATTGTGCTTGCTCGTGGGAATGATCCAAATGGACGAAGCTTTGGCTTGCTCAAATCGATCAATCGTCATTCTGATCTTGTCAAAGCCGAGGTCCGAGTCTGGCAATCTGGGACAGATATCTATAACAACTTTCGAGACATCTTTCAGTCTCCAAGCCTCACTACCGATTGTGCGTAAAACACTAATACAAGGTCCATTTCCTCCATTTATTGTATGCATAAACGCAGTATCCAAGCTTGCGTGTCTTCTAGGAAGTCAGTTGGAAAGTTGGACCATAATGTACCACTTTGTACCATATAGACTGGTACTTTTTGACAACGAATTTTAAAAAAGGAGGATCGAGGGTCCAGTGGTGTGGATTGGAGCCGTCATGAGGACATCTACTCCACCAGCACGTCCGATACTAAAGAGTAATAAGAGTGCCAACAGTAGCTCTTCGGTCCAGAGCCAGTCGGCGTCGAGTGATGCTACAGCACATCAAATTACGATCCCATCGGAGCCTCATGCTAAACGACATGTGCGATTCTCTCCTTATGCGAAGAAAACTGGACCTAGTGATGATTTGGCCGCTGCAGCTTTATCTACACGACCATCTCCAGTAGAGAAGCGCATTCTACGGTTCGTAGTTTCTTTCCATTTTCTCTCTACTCCAAACTGACATTGATGCAGTCGAAAACGCGAATTGGACCTCATGCGTAAACTTCACCAAGCTGCTCAACACCATTCCCGAGGTCTCACGGACAGATTTGCAGAAACAGTGAAAGAACACTTGGGTCCTCTTGGACCGTGGAAGCGGTGGACGAGACTATGGGGTTCATCAGTGAATACAAAGACAGATAGTGACGACGCCTCGACCCCAAATCGAAGACGTCGTCAGATTGAGTGGAAGTCAGCTAGGGAGATGGAGTGCGATAGAATAATGAGATTGCCGACAAAGGCATTGCCCTCGCCTCGACTGGCAAAAACGCAAGTCCCGCCATCTACATGCGTCTCGCCAAACACGTGACGTGAATCTGATCCAGTTTCATTCTTCGTATAGTATTTACGTTGGGAGTTTTGGATACAACGAGCCGTGTTGTGAGAATATCTCTCTACAGTTTAAAGTGCCAATTAACAGTTGCTTTCTCCAAACGAGGTACTCTTATCCTGGTGTATGCTAAAGCTTGCAGCTACAAATTCAAAAATTTGTGAAAAGAGAGATGGACATGTTACGAATCGAGTATGATAGCTAGAGCAAACGAAAAGGTGATAATGAAGTAGACTTGAAACTTGATCGTGCTTTATCCAGTTCATTTAAAACACTGTGGACTGTGCAAAGGTCACACGAAGCAGGTCGTCTCACGATAGAGTAGGCGTATCTTCTGTTGTTCTTGGGTCTACGACATACATGGGTCCCAACCAAGTACAATCGTGTGACATGATTATTACCCAGTAATGCGAACCTCTGTTCGGTTTGAATGCAACACCCATGTGGTCCAATCTATCATCAAGAATGTGTCTAGACTCTTTGAACCAGTTGAAAGTTTGATCTCGACATTCCTTTCTTTCCAAAGTATCCCGTTTTCCTTTGCATGGGACACGGACTTGGTATTGGTAAGTCAGTTTGCACGAGTGGTAACTATGTATCGCCAAGCGATCACGGGCACTCTTTTTTGCAGGCTGTAGACTCTTGTTTTTAGACGCATCAATCACTGTATCATTAGCGGCGGCAAAATGTGCTTCGTCCGTGCGCAGTGACTCCACATTGTTTGAAATTCGATAGTTGTTGATTCGATGGTACATGTCTTCGACAGGAAGATCCCGCACAATGTATGGGGGAGGTGTGGCTCTGCAGATAGATAGGCATGTAATCAAGGTAGCTGCCATGAGAGAAAGGCGAAGTAGGCGAAAGCAAGTCATTTCACAAGTAAATGCTACTGCTGAGTAGAAGAATGTGCGTGTAGTCGTTCAACTTCCTTGGGACTAGCGGACAAGGTCGAGAATGCAGAAAGAACAAAGTAGAGCATTGCGATGTCGAACTCGACCTCGGATTACCACGTGACTTGTTTTATATAGCTCGCCATTGGGTATACCTTCTATTCGAAAGATTCTTTGATATATTTTTAGTGGAGCCATTACATTACTTTTTTGTAGTAATCTAGGTTCTATTCATGAAGTGAATCAGCTTTCCATCGATGTCACTATGCACAGAAAGCTTGGATATTTAGCCCGACAGAGTACATCATTACAACGATCATAGAGCACAATCAGGCTGTGTCCGCGCGGAATGTCGATTCGGCAAATTTAAAGATTCACTTTTTGGAAGTCTGTTTATCATAATCAAATCGGGCAAATCCACGTTCGTTAAAACTTGTCAATTGTATTTTACCACTTGCCGTTGGAAACCCAACGAAACACTCCAATACAACTTTCCCTTCTAAAAGAAATACATAAGCGAGTGTTCTGTACTGCCGATGAAGATGTGGCTTTATTTTCTTGGTATATCTTTTTTTTCGTCTTTGATACAATGAGGCGGAAACCATCTTCGAGAAGATTTCCAGTCACGCCTGGTGCTCGAAATTTGCAGATTTGAAAAAGTGCGCGAAAGACTTGGAGAGCTCTTCGCTTTACTTGCGCTATTGAGCTCTTCGATATTATTTCGGAACATACATAGTACAGTGTTAGACGAAATAATCCAGCGATATATGTGACTCACACTGTACGCCGTCCCAGTAAAGTAGCAAAGAGCTCAATAGCGCAAGTAAATCGAATGACACTTCAACCTGGACTTCCGACAATCAACTACGATACGCTCGACATTATGCCCCACGGAACCATGACAGAGGAATGGAAAGGTGAATAGTGATGTAGGAGTAGGAAGAAGCGGCAAAGACTCAGGCATTGATTCCTATTACAATTTTTACATGTTTTTTCATAACGCCTAATGTTCCTTTCTTAATACCCGATTATCCGTAAAACGAACGCAGCCTTAGTCATACAAGCACTTTGAAGCTTTAACCTGAGTTGAGATACTCTCGCTATGCTTAGGATGAAACTGTACGCTCGAAGTTTCCACGTTGCAGACCAGATTTCCAAACTTGGAGCGCGCAAACACGCTCCAGCAAAGACTAGATGGGAGAAGAGTTTTCGTCATCTATCTGACGCTAGCAACTCCTAGTAGAGTCTTATTCTATTGCGTGTATATCGTCGACCATGAAATGCAATGCTAAAACTCGTGATGCGCAACCCGATCCTCTGGAATTTTGACGTGAAAAGACCCTTCACAGCGCGGTGTCACGCATTGTTTAGGTGCAAACATGTTTATAACAAATCTAACAGTGTTCGCGTTCTCAAGTACATGCATCCAAAGTCAATGTCAAAGCTATTCAGTCGTTTCAAAGCCAACATTTTCTCATGCAAAAGCTTTCGAGTCTACTAGATGAAAGCACCTCCTGTAGTTGGTAATCTATCTTAAGAAAACACGCGTGCTTGGACAATTTGTTTCTTACACAGTATTTTAACAGCGATTATCAGGCGCATGTCACGAAATCTTGAACACGGACTACTCGCAGCACACGCTTCGTCATCACACCTCTAGCATCATGTCTCGATCGGATTGCTTCCATCTTGACGATAGTTTGCTCAATCCTACGCCAACGCAGCGTCTCGTACGTTCTTGTGGAAACTAAGCACTTCAACTTGTCTGCTACAACAAACACACGCCGAAACACCCAAGTAGATTTCTACTCTTGACGTTTGTATACCACTGAAAGTACGCGTGCCTCTTCCCAGCGTACGAATATAGCTCATAATCGCATTTGCTTCCTCCAGCACAAGTTGCTTCCTTCTACCGTATACCAAAACCATGGCGCCAACGAACCGCATTCAACAGCTCGATGCACACCTCCAGCAGCGTGTGCATGAAGAAACGAGCTTCAAACAGCGTGTCCAGGAGACGCAAGCGTTCCTGAACGATTCGCGTTTCCAGCACGTGACCCGCCCGTATGGCGCGGAAGATGTCGTCAAGCTCCAAGGTACTGTGACTGGCGCATCGCCAGCTAGTTGCCAACAAGCTCGCAAGCTCTATAAGATGCTACGGGAGCTACAGTCGCAAGGCAAGTGCAGTCACACGTTTGGTGCATTGGATCCGATCCAGGTGACGCAAATGGCCGAGAGCTTGTCAACGGTCTACGTGAGTGGATGGCAGTCGTCGTCTACGGCCGCAACTTCGAATGAACCAGGCCCAGACGTTGCAGACTACCCGTACGACACGGTGCCAAACAAGGTGGACCAGCTTTTCCGTGCGCAGCTCTTCCACGACCGGAAGCAGTATGAAGCTCGTCGACGTATGACTGCGGACCAGCGCAAGCATACGCCTGCGGTGGATTACTTGCGTCCGATTATCGCGGATGCCGATACGGGCCACGGTGGTCTGACGGCCGTGATGAAACTCACGAAGATGTTTATTGAGCGCGGTGCGGCAGGTATTCACATTGAAGACCAGAAGCCTGGTACGAAGAAGTGTGGTCATTTGGGCGGCAAGGTTCTCGTGTCCACGCAGGAGCACATCCAGCGTCTCATTGCCGCTCGTCTGCAGGCTGATGTCATGGGCTCCCCGTTGGTGCTCGTTGCGCGTACGGATGCGGAGGCTGCGACGTTTTTGGACAACAACATTGACGGCCGAGACCATCCGTTCATCCTTGGTGCGACCAACCTGAATGTCGAACCCTACTGCGACTCGTCTGTGTCTCGCAGCAGTGACGACTGGGATGACCGTGCGAAGTGCATGACGTACCCGGAGGCTGTGCGTGCGAAATTGAGCAAGTCGAACCGCAATGACAAGAAGGAAGCGCTGCACAAGTGGAACTCGCAGTGCATGAGCTTGAACATCCATGAGATGAAGGCTCTGTCGAAGAAGCTGGGCGCTGAAGTACCGTTCGATTGGGAACTCGCGCGTACGGTGGAAGGATACTACCGTATTCGCAACGGTGTCGACTTCTGTATCGCTCGTGGCCAAGCTTACGGCAAGTACGCCGACATGATTTGGATGGAAACTGCTAAGCCTGGCGTTCCGTTAGCGCGTACGTTTGCTGACGGTGTCAAGTCCGCTCTGCCGCATCAGATGCTGGCGTACAACCTATCTCCGTCGTTCAATTGGGACGCAGCGGATATGAGCGACCAGGAGATTCGTACGTTTATCGATGATCTCGGTCGAATGGGCTACTGCTGGCAGTTCATCACGCTCGCTGGCTTCCACAGCGATTCCCTCGGCATCACGCGCTTCGCTCGTGATTATGCGGACCGGAAGATGCTGGCGTACGTGGAAACTATTCAGCGTGCGGAACGAAAGGACAATGTCGAGACGCTCAAGCACCAAGGATGGTCTGGCACGGAGTACGTGGATGCGATGCAGAATACGGTAACGAGCGGTCTATCGTCGACGAATACGATGGGCAACGGTGTGACTGAGAGTCAATTCTAAAGAGTAGAAAACAATACATGCCGTTACTTTGAAAAAAAGAGAGATGGGAGTCTATGACAGATTAGCAAAGCTACAAGAGTCCGCAGTCGGTGATCTTGATATCGGTCAATGGTTTGCCTCGAACGCAGTAGACGGCTTCAGCAGCCTTCAGCACGTCCTGTCCTTCAACGATCTTTCCAAAGGCGACGTTGCGGCCATTTAAATGTGGCAAAGGTGCCAACGAGATGAAGAATTGGGATGCGTTGCGATCCACGCCTTCGTTGGCCATGCCGACGACACCTGGCTCGGAGAATTGGAGGCAAAAGTTTTCGTCGTCAAAGAACCGTTCGTTTTCTTCCAATGCCGCATGTCCACCCGTTCCATCGCCATGGAGAACGTCACCGCCCATGAGGTAAGCACCTTTGCGGACCTGATGAAAGTGCGAGTCCTTGTACGAACCTTGTCCTAGAGGAGACTTGAAACCTTCTGCACAGAGCTTGGTAAAGTTCTCAACAGTCTTAGGTACAACGTCCTGTGCGAGTTCTAAGACGAGTCGCTCGGCATTCGCACCGCCGATGCTCACATCGAGATACGCTCGCGGACGAGCAGATGCGGGCTCCGGTACGACACTGTCATAGGCTGCAGGAGCACTTTCAGGTGCATTCATCTTCTTCAAAGAGCGATGGAACCATCCCCATCCGCGAGCACCACCTCGCGTAAAGGTAGATGCACCCTGAAGTACTTGCGTTCGTAGCAAAGTCATTTGGATGGTTATTGGATGTTTGGTGGGTATTGCATCGTACTTAGTGAAAATCGTACTTTGTTGGAGAAACGACCTTGAAGAAGAGGATACGAGAAGGTCAGGGATGGCGACCAAGTGGATGGTGGCTTTGGCCATGGGCGTGACACTCATCATGCTTTTAATTCAGATCATGGCAATGTATTTAGGTTTCTCGATTCTGTTGGATACAAAGTTGAAAGGACAGGAGGAGAAGAGTTTGGTGTTTCGTGGGGAGATACAACCTCTGCCGATTGTAATGATGCATGGCATGGGCGATGCTGCAGGACACTCTGGCATGCGAGCGATACAAAAGGTATGGTTGTAAATGTCGTGTATAGATGAAGCGAGTATATTGACGTTGCTGATGTAGGCAGTTGCCGAGAAGATGGGTACATATGTAGCGAGTATCCAAATTGGCGCTTCCGTGGAAGAGGATGTCCGAAATAGTTTCCTACTGACCATGGATGATCAGCTATCTGTCTTTGCTCAAAAGATTAAAGACGTCTCTCTTCTACTTTAATTTGTTATTAGATCAATTACTTAGTGTATTGAGCTGCATAGGATCCAAAGCTCGCGAACGGCTTCAATGCGGTGGGATTCTCACAGGTATGTTTTCTCTTCATCGTCGTCATGCGGTATTGATGGACGTAAATCAGGGTAACTTGCTTATCCGAGGGTACATTGAACGTCATAATGACCCACCCATCCGTGCATTTGTGTCCTTTCATGGACCGCTGGCTGGCGTCGGTGCTCTTCCGCAATGTGCACCCACTGCATTCATTTGCAAGGAAGTGAATCGCGTAGGATCATTTCGATGCTTCCGTAGTAATCTGGCGTCTCATTCGAATGTCTAGTTGATAGGGAATGCAGTCTACAACGACCAAGTGCAGAGTATCTATTTCTCTCTCTACTTGCCTCTCGGACGTAAAGTTACCTCTGGATAGGTCACATCGCGCAGGCAAATTACTTTCGAGACCCTCTACGCATCCAGGAATACTTGAAGCATGGTACTTTATACTGCATCCAATGCTTCTGCACTCTACTGATACATGCAAAGACAAATTCTTGGTGGACATTAACAATGAGCTCCCTACCACGAATGCGACATATGCAAACAACTTTGCGAGCTTAGATAAACTCGTTCTTGTACGTGCGATGAAAGATACGCAGGTGTTTCCCTCGGAATCCGAATGGTTCGGCGCTTACCAAGATGGCTCGTACGATCATGTGACGAGTTTCAACGAAACGCCATGGTATCTCTACAATTCTTTTGGATTGAAAACGCTTCATCTAGCAAACAAGATCGAATTTCTTACGACACCTGGAAACCATCTCCAATTCTCGCTCGACTTTCTCCTGAAGACGCTTGCCAATGCTTTTGTATCGTTGAAATAAATCCAAAGAGCGGGAGGATGGCGTCAGTCTCTCCCCACTTTACCCACTTCTACATTTTTCATCCGACCACCTTCTCTCCCATTTGAACGTTCCTGAAGATACTTCGCGTCGATCTCAATCAGATCAGCGGCAAAAGGTATCTCGAAAGGGTGGAAGGATTCTTTTCGTTCGAAGCTTAGTTCGAGCAGTCGTGTGCTCAGAACGTGTTTTACAGTCGTTCTGCTACGTCGCCATCCGGTTAAAATCCTGATGGACGCCAGCACGAAGCGCAAGTTCCAGCGCTCGCCTCGACTAGTCTCTCCCGGAGCTATTATCGGCAAGACCAAGATCCGGCGTCGGAACTCCCTCGAGGATGCGCGCTATCTCCGATCGAGCGGGAGCAGTCGAGCGACTCTGCCGAAAGCATCGTCACCAATTCACGTCCGACGTTGTCACTCGGATGGCCGAATCAGGTACATCCCCTCTCTAGATTATCTTCGTCCACGATGGACGGGATAAGACTCCATCCTAGCTGTTAGAGGAGCAGCGAAACGGCTGCTCCTCGGTTTCTGTTTTACTGCATGCCGTTAATTTCCATCTGCATGCTCTTCACGTGTCTTCACTCACACCTTTGCTGTTGCAGATTGAGAGGGAGAGCCACAGACGTGCGACGGCCGAAAGCAGTGACATTTTACCACAAGACACCGATGGTCTCGACCAAATTGTCCCACGAAATCTCCATCTCGACCACGACAGGTAGATCGCTCGTAGTAATCTTGAACGGTTGTGTCGCTTCATGTTCCTTTATCTTATGACATTTCTAGCAGACAGCATGCCACCTGTGTCAAGCACTCACAACATGGAGATATCCCCGTCTCCGGACAAGACCGTATGTGCTCCTATTACGAATCATTTAGAGAGCGAACAAGAGCCACCAACGACACCGAGTCGAACAGCATCCATGCCGACGCTTGCTCTCGACGTCATCCCTCCGCCCGACCAGTCTCCACGACGCCGAAGTAGCTCGGCGTCCAAATGCAGCATCCAGCTCAACAGCACACATCGTAGCCGGAATCCAGGCAACCTGTCGCTCGATCTATCGCAAGTCGAGACACCGTCCATCCAAAGCTTTAGCTGCTCCGGCCCCCGACATCGACGAGAGCAAGTAGCACAGTGTTCTAAAATCACGGACTTTTTATTTGTTGGTGGCGTCGCTGTGGCGAAAGATAAGCAAGCGCTTCGGCAACAACGCATCACACACATTGTGAATTGCGCTGCTAAATCCGCGACGAACCATTTCCCAGATACCTTTCACTATTATGACATCCATCTACATGACCATGCGTCCGAAGACCTTGCTTGCCACTTTTACCATTTCTTTGACTATGTGGAGAACGTGCGGCGTAGTGGTGGCAAAGTCTTTGTCCATTGTGTTAAAGGTATCTCGAGATCACCGACCATGGCCATCGCCTACTTGATGTGGCATAAACGTCTCGGGATGTACAGTGCCTTGGATTTCATTCGTCAGGCGAGACCGGTCGTAAGTCCCAACGCTGGCTTCATCTTCCAGTTGACAGAGTGGGAGCACCTGCACCTACGTACTCGTCGCTTGCAAAAGGCTGTCGTCTTCCGGGTGGAGGCGCCAGGTGAAGACGAGAGACATGGAGAGAGAACTCGTCCGTTGATAGTCGGACCGCTCGGAAATACATGCGAACAAGAGTTTCGAGCACCTAGTAAAAAGATGCATCAAGAAGCTTTCATACTCGTTAATGCCGGCCGCATGTTCTTATGGTGTGGCCTTGGCGCTAGTGCGAGCTTGATTAAAACCGCAGACTACGGTGCTGGATTATTGCAAAAGTACGAGTCTATGCCGGAGAAGGAGGGCATTGTTTGGGAAGGACGAGAGCCAGATGAGTTTTGGCAACTCGTACAAACGATCCAATCGGAAGGATATGCGCGTAGTGATGGAGTGTAGCTACGAGATTGAAATATCCTATTCTACTTTAAAACTACAACCCGTGATTCGAATGAATGAGATCGTTAACTATACTTGTGTTGATTCATGTGTATCTGATTCCGAGTCTACGACTTCTCTTTGAAAGTTGGCGAGCGCAATTTCATGTCGACGCTTTGCCTCTCTCTCCGTTTCTTTAGTCGTGAGTCGAGTATCCGTATGCTGCATGGAAATGGACTCTATCGTACCGTCGTTTTGTCCATCGGACTCTGGCGACACTGTTTCCTTCAGTTTAGTTACAAATGACTTGGGCGTGGATGGTGCAGCGACATCAGTTGTTAGATCTTTTATCTTTTTCACTATCTGCCTGTTCGAGTTTTGCTTGGTGAGGGATCCGAATGATTGACGAGCACTACTTAGAAGTCTGCTCGTGCGATGAACGATTCGAAAGGAATTCCAATTACATTGTTCCTGTGACAACATTTTCGAGGATGAAGCACGATGTACCAGTCGACCGTTTGTTGATCCTCTTGTTGAGAGCTTACGAGATAAAGCCTGCACGGATGTGGTATGAGGTCGATCCGGATTGTTTACGACTTTCCTGTTCTGAACAAGTGAAGCTTGCGTTCGTAATTGTTGCGAAGGAAGAGGTTTCTCAGGTCGACGAGGAAGTCCTGTACCTCGAGATGACGGTGCTTTCGGTATAACTGTCGCTGCTTCACGTAATACCTTCTCGACTGCTTGTTCTTCTGGACTATTGACATCTGGACCACTCCATTTCCAAAGGTTGGCCCGTGGAAACCGAACGTGCCTGGCATTGGAAACCTGGCGTCGAGGTGAATTGTATTCACTCATAAATCCTCTACAAGCACTCTGTACGTGTATACGTCGTCAATCTACCTTGGGAACTTGTAGGAATCCACAAAGGCATAAGTAGTAACAAGTTGTAGGACGCGAACGAAACTATAAATAGATTCTATATCATCCTAGTAATATGTGGACCACAGTGTTTTCGGATACCACACCAAGGAGGGAGAAGGTCAGACATTAATACCAATGGCGGACGGGAACGAGACCGCACTGCAGCAGGCTAGGACTTCCGGCGGAGGTCCCGATGAGTGGATCGAGAGCTTACGAGGCGGGAACGTGCTGTCTGAGCTCCAGCTTAAGCAAGTTTGCGAAATGGTCAAGCAATTGCTCATCGAAGAGTCGAATGTGCAGCCCGTGAGTTCACCTGTAACCGTTTGTGGTGACATTCACGGTCAATTCTTTGACCTTTTGGAGCTATTCCGATGCGGTGGAGAACTTCCATCCACCAACTACGTGTTTATGGTATGCAAAGCATCTATTCCTTCTTCCTCGTCTCGACATAACATCAAATCGTAGGGAGACTTTGTCGATCGTGGCCACAACAGTGTCGAGACGTTCGAGATGCTGCTGTGTCTCAAGGCTAGGTATCCAGACCGTATTACCCTCCTTCGTGGCAACCACGAATGTCGTCAAATTACCCAAGTCTATGGCTTTTATGAGGAATGTGTACGCAAGTATGGCAATGCCAACCCGTGGAAGTACTGCACGGATGTCTTTGACTACCTAAACTTGGCTGCCGTGATTGACGGTCGAGTGCTATGTGTCCACGGTGGTCTGTCGCCTGAATTGCGGTCGCTAGACCAAGTCCGGACGATCGAGCGGCAACAGGAGATTCCTCACGAGGGCTCCTTCTGCGACTTGATGTGGTCCGATCCGGAGGACATTGAGACGTGGGCTATGAGTCCTCGTGGTGCCGGCTACTTGTTCGGTTCCAAGGTCACGGAAGAGTTTAATCAGATCAACGGACTGGACTTGATCTGCCGTGCACACCAACTTGTGCAGGAAGGGTACAAGTACATGTTCCCAGAGCAGAATTTAGTCACGGTCTGGTCTGCGCCAAACTACTGCTATCGTTGCGGCAATATTGCTGCGATTTTGTCTTTTGACGAGAACCTCGAGCGCGATTTCAAACTTTTCCGAGAGGTATGTTACTACTACTTCAATAAGCACGAAGAGCATGACTGACTAATATGGCATTAGGTACCGGAATCATCCGAGGCGTTGACACAGCGAGCGACAGTGCCCTACTTCCTGTAAATAGCGTAGCATGTGAAACGATGGAGAACGGGCGGAGCTGTCTTGATAGACGGCTCAAGGTTCCTGCAAGCAAAAAGAGACTGTTTTGTAGGCTAATAAGCCTGTTGGCTTGAATGAGAAACGAAAAGAGATTTGCATCGTTGTTCGATTACGTGTATGTCATTGGATCGACGTGACGCACTTGAGGCTGCGTCATGCCCGTCGCTTGAACAGAATAAGCAAACTGCCATCCATGTGCCGCTGCACCGATGTCACCTCGATTGTTTAGGCAGACCAGTGCTCCTTTAAAGTTCGGATACGCCTTGCCGATACGAGCTAAGGCTAGCTCACACGCTACTTGTGGCTATGGCGTATAAGTAAGTTCGTTTGGGTAATTGTACATTGGAGAGTACGTGGATGCCCGTTGCCATGTATTGGACTGCGTGGAGAGTAGGTAAGAAGCGCATCATGACGTCTCCGTCGCCAGTAGCAGCAGCACCACCGGCCGTAGAGTCGACGTATGCACCAGCTCCTGGAATAGCTGCGTCTCCTACACGCCTAATAGAAAAGATGATACAGAGAAGAGAAAAACGAATAGAAGCAAAGACTACCCAGCGATCTTATGGTTTGCACCGTTAGAACTTGTACCTGCTGCCATGTTCCCACCATCATCTAAGACGACCATTCCGATCGTATCGTGGTTCGTCCTATTCGTCAGCAAGAGAGCTGACGATATCTCCTGCTCATTCTCGTCTGACTGGAAGGTTGTAGGCTTATAAGGTGGACAAGTAGAGTCTTGGTGGAGGACGTTGCGAAAGTAATTGGGTTGACAGTGCTTGGACTTCCAGTCTGTGTGCAACTGACGGGAGTAGTCTGTCTCCAAGGATGATGATTGGAACCCCATCATGATACCAAAGTCTCGAGCGCCATCACCTACCAAAAGGCTATGCGCAGAATGGTACATGACAGCTCTAGCAACGCCAATAGCGTTCTTGATCGAGCGTAGTTGACCGACTGCGCCCATGGCTCTTGATGGACCTCCATCTAAAATCATGGCATCCAGTGTCGTTTCACCATTCGAGTCAGGACTACCTCCATATCCGACTGTAAAATCACATTGCTCGATCTCGCATTGATGGCAGCCTGCAGTAATTGCATCTAGTGCTGCATGACGAGGAAAGATTGGGGCTCGGTCATTAATTGGCGTGAGAGGATACTTTGAGGTCAATTGTGCAAATGCTTTTGCCGTTGCATGAGTGAATGGCCATGTATTTATTACAACAGCAGCATGGACTACATGCAAAAGCAAAACGGACAATGTGAATGCCTGAGCAAGCAAGTACCTTGTCATTCCGGATCGGCTTACTATTAGTTTGTCATCCGAGGAGAATCAGATTGATGGCATTGTAGAAAGAATTGACGCGAAAACTGACAAACTAGAGGTCGGACTGCATGTTTGGCACTATTTATAGCGACCATGTGCGTGCAAGCATGTGATAAGACCCCCAAGTCTCTATGAAATTGAGCTTTCCTAGTGAAACCGCTCGCACGGGCACAAGTCCATCGAAGGAAGACCTTCCTCAAACCAAATTCCATTGTCTTGCACGATTTTGCAAGCAAATTGAGACATCCTCATTTATTGAGCCGTTCCTCGTAGTGTGGTCATCTCCGTAACGTTGTATCTCGATGGAGTCAAATGAAGGATCCCTCGACTCAGTCTCGAGAATATCTACGTTGATGGGTCAATTGAAGACAGGGGAGATCAACACGGCGGAATTGTTTCATAATTTTGCTGATCTAGAAGCTTTATCGACAAACACGCCGGATGCAGTCCAAGATACAAGAAAGAAGCCAGCTTCTAATTTAAATGACATGGTATTTTATGATGATAATGGACTCCGGCCAGCAGACCCTCTGAGTCCGAGGAGTACCGGGTTTGTGTCAGCGTCCGGAATGGAGTTTGACTCTGCAGTCGGAAAGAAAGATAAGGAACTTCCGTCAAGCAGTATCTCCTTAGATGCTGGGAATCGTATGAGTGTGAAAGAATGGTTGGCATCGAGGCAGCCGAAAGACCAGTCCCAATCGCCTTCTATTCCTATCACAACCAGAAGCATAGACAGCTCTTCCGTAGCATCAGAGGAAAAAGATTACTTTGGAAGTGCTAGGGACTTCCTCGCACGAGATATGCCGAACGGATTTAGGCAAACGAAGCAGCGTTTGGATGCGCTCTTCGACTCAGAAAAATCGGAAAGCAGTCGTAGTAGCAGTCAATGGGAAAGTGGGTCGGATGAATATGGAGAGCAAGGCCCAGAAGCAGACACAGGCGAGCAGAGCCTTTCGTCTTATTCCGGATATGGCTCAGATGTGATCGATTATCCTTACGAGCAGAAGATAGGTAAAGAAGCGCGTGAGGAGAGTCTAGGGAGTGATCCTGAGTACAATAATCATCAGCCGCCTCGAGCCTACGAGCAGGCTACTTCGCCGCGTGGTGGTAGTCCAACCCGTGAGTTGGATTCAAAGTTTCATGCCCGTGTAACGCGTTGGAAATCTCAGCGTGAAGAGACGCGCGAACGTCTTCGTGAGCAATTACGCCAGTCTGAACTAGATGAGTGTACCTTTCGTCCAAAAATCAGCTCCAAGTCTTCCCAGATGGCTGCAAAAAGACGAGGTGGAAGGTATTCCTACCAGCAAGACAGCGACAATATGGACGGAGAAGACGATAGGCTAGAATACAGTCTACACGGACAAGAAGCTTCCGAGCGCTTGTACCAAGACGTTCGAAATTACCGTGCAGTGCAAGAACTCGCGGCCAAGATTAAAGCTGAAGAAGAGGAACAAATCCAGCGAGAATGTACATTTCGACCGAAGCTTAATCGTCGTTCACTCGGTATGAAAAACGTACGTTCCAAGTACATGAACGGCTACTCCCCAAAGCCAAGCTCAGTATCACAGCATAAGCCATTAGACTCTGACACACGAGCTCTTCAAGCGTGTACGTTTGCTCCAAAGACAAATGCCATCGCTGATGATATGGTGTCAGCTCAGCTCTATTTGAGCCAGAACATATACGATAGACTCAGTCGTCCATGTGCCATCGATTCGGGATCAAGAGCCTCTAGTCCACGAAGTGTATCAGTGTCAGGGACGGCAGACGATATTGCTGTCAACGGTTTCCGACGTTCACATCGTGCTTCAGCAACAAGTCTTTTCGATATAGATGCTGGTGCCCGCCGAAGACTCATGACTAGCGACTCACGTATGTCTGCATCGTTGTCACCTCGAGGTAAAAGACTCCAGCGTCCTCGTTCTGCTGGTGGAAGGCTTGATGATGATCGACAAGATAGACATGATTCGTTTGATGAATTTTTGGCGAGGCAGTCGGAACACGAAGCCTCTCGTCGTAGGAAGAGGGAGGATGCAATTCAAGAGCTCTATGGCAATCGCAAGCCAAACCTGAATAAGAGGTCACTAGCACTAATGAAAAGTGCTCATAGAGGTGATTTCCTCGAACGCGTGCAAGTGGATGCGATCAAGAGAGAGCAAGAGAATATGAGGAAGAGCACGATTCAGGTCTGGAATGCAGACTTTACATTCAAGCCTGCGATCAACGAGACGAGTGCCAAGCGTCGACCTCGATCAGTGACGGAAATGAGTCGCGGAGACTTGCTTCGTCGAGAAACGAGTCAGAGACTGATGAAACTTCGGATGGAACAGCAAGAGATGTCCTCTTTGACGTTCCGACCCCAGTTGAATCGTGTTTCCACTCGTCATGAAGGCCGATTGAAAATCCTGACAAGTCCAGAGACATATCTTGAGCGTATTCAGCAGAATCATGAACTCTCGACGATCAAGACAAGACGAGCGCAGCAACAGCGTGAAATGCAGGAATTTGCGGAGTGTACTTTCAAGCCTCGTACGATTGAAGCTCCAGCTTACGTCCAACGCATAGCTCGTAGTGTAAACATGTCCAAGACGCTTCGTCAACAGAAGGAAGCCAAAGCGAAAGCAAAGGCAAAGCCAGAATGGAGATGATTTGTGTATTAGTATGAATGAATCGCTTTTATCACGACGTTTTAATTCACTCGTTCAAGTGATCTGCCATGTCGATTGATCCTTCATGCACTTGAACCATCTTCTGTTGTTGTCAATGATAAAAAAATGAAAATTCGAATTGATATCTTTCTACTCGGTCGTGATGGAAGGAAGGACCGTGAGATGATACGTCTTGATTTCAAGTGGTTCCAAACGCACTTGCCAAATCAATTGAGGAGCTCGTGGAGGCATGTGCCATTCGAACATGTCCATCTTATAATTGCTAAAGTCTCCACTTTCCGTCCATTTCTTCAGTTTCCCTGAAGTCGACTTTGGAGAACCAGTAAGCGAGACCTCTTCCACATCGACAATATGGAAATGACGAGCAAAGAGCTCGTCGAGAAAGACAAGTGCAGACTTGTCACTCAGTGGCCGATCTCTCGGCGTTTCTTCCGGGGCATATCGATGACGAAGACGTAGCAACACTTTCGTCGACGACAGACGCTCAAACGTAACGATCGAAATCGCCTGTGGGAGTTCATGGGCAATACCGTCAAACATCGTACGCTTAAACTCTGTATCGGTGGAAGTAGCAGGAGGGTGATACGCGACCAGAGGAGTGTGGTAAATCGCCTCCATCGTATGACGCACGCCCAAACTAGCCGATTCGGGGCGTTCTAACAAGATGTAGTGCTTGCCTCGAGCTGTCAGTCCGTTCGTGGATGTCTTCATGCCAGTGCCATCGCTAGGTTCATTAAGTGCCTCACCAACCCCACGATGGTCATCCACTAGCGTGCGTCGGTGCACCATAAGTTCAATGCTGCCGTCTTCCAGACTACTTCCGCCTTGCGTCCGATCAGTGATGATTGTCAACTGCGCTTCCCCGCCCTTGATGTAAACCGCAGAGTTCACCGGGTAGTAGTTCCCCGCAGTTGGTTCGTACACGGTGTAGTCCCATGACGGGCGTTGGTTGCGCTGTCGACGCTGGAAGGCAAGGCCATTCGAGTCCGTATAGAACGTACCGTTCGATGCAATATTGGAAGAGTATCGCGAAATGACTTCCTTGCCAATGTTGTTGCTTCCGTCTGCATCGTCGATGGGAACCTCATCAATTTGCCATTCGACCTCCACAAAGCTTGTGCCAGACATGAGACGATAGGTCTGATGCGCCCAGGTACCAAAATGCTGTCGTAGCTCTGATACGTGCTCTCCACGCACGACCGAGAAGGATGTTGGACAGCCCAAAGTCTCTTCATCCGAATGATCAGCAATGGATTGTGACTTGTCCAGTATCGGACGGAAGATGTAAGCACCTGAAGCTTGATCACTAGCGATGGAAGAACGGTAGAAGCGCATCTCATGGGAGAGTTCAATGGACAAGTCTTCCAATCCAGCTTCTGTCTTCCATGTGAGGGATGTGATTTTCCCACATTGCGGATCGAAGTTCAGTTGCATGTGTTCATTCGAGATACTGCCACTTGTAACGTCATCCTTCTCTTCTGTCCATGGTTCAGACGCTTCTAACGCAATAGCTTTGAACGATCGAAAGCCAAGCATAGGTAATTCCGATCGGAAACGAAGTTGGTACGGTGATGCCTCCTCTCCAACGGGTGGCGATGCCGACAACACTTGCGAATCAACTTTCTCTCCACTGTACTCGTCATATACTTCCCACGAATGGTGATTCACGGGTACACTAACAAAATCACTACGACTGTGACCCATGCCATGGAGAATGGTCATACGAAACTCCTTCTCGTGGGTATCCGTAAATGCACACATACTAGCGTTTGACATCCAACAGAAGTGAGTTGAAAGGTCTGACACTTGTGTCAGGTTCTCGAGAGCTGGACGGAAGATGTTGTACTCCACTTCATCAATACCTTCGGCAAGCAGGCGAGCGTAGTCGTAGGCAACATGTTGTTTCTCCGTCCCGGACACGGCATCGTGGTGTTGAACGACTGCTAAAGCCTCCTTTAGCTTACGCAAACCATCCACCGGCATGTCGACGGCGACAGTCAGCCTCTTCGCTAGCTGGAGAACACTCGATGCCGTTCTCGTGTAGAGTTTGAGAGCAGGTCGACTAGTGTAGAAACCTGTCCAGTAGGCGTGTTTGTGATCGGCATATGGGAAGAAGTCGTCTCGCTTGACTGTCCAGGACAATCCCTCTTCATACCGTGCATCCACGTACTGCTGTGGTGTCGAATAGAAGAGATTGAGACGAGGTTCGTGGTGGTTCACGTAGTGGATCAGCTTGTCCATATTGCTAAACCAGACACGAGCGTTTTCATACTCAAAGTCACCTCCCATGGGAATGATGAGATGGTTCCCTTTGGTTTTCTGCGCCCGATGCATGCATTCAACAATGAACGCAGGGATCTTTTCGTCCAAATTGTTCTCAGGACTATCTCCGTCGACAATCGGATCGTCATGACTGAACTGGAAACCTTTAGGTGCAGAGTAGTGATTCTGTAGGACACTCGTAAATACATTCGGGCTTTCCATGTCCGAATGTCCGTAGCCAGGACGCCAGACGAACTCTAGTTCGCGATACTTTTCTCGAATGGCATAGTCCTGGTAGTCAATACGTGCAAAGAAAGTTGCTTCGAACGTATCTTGGAAGAGAGAAGCTTGGGAAGCCGAGTGACCAAAGTCGTCGATCTGCCATCCAATCTTTGGGCGTAGATTGAATTCCTTGAATAGAAAATCATGTCCAAGTGTTGTTTGGTCGATCATATCCACATAGTACGGAGCTATAGAAGATAGAAGTGAGTATCTTAAAACATGGAAAAAGATCAGTAGAAAACGTACTCGCTTCGTCGTGCATGCACCATCCACCGTTTACAAACTCAAATCGCTTTTCCTTGACCAGCTTGTGCACTATCTCTTTCGTAGCATTCGTCTGCTCGTTCCACCAACGCACAAAGAATGCTTGCTCGACGTACATGAACTTGCGATCCGGCTTCCGAGCGAGCTCTTCGACGACCGTATCCAGCACATACTGGACACCAGCATGCTGTATGGAGTTATTTGAACCATAGTAGTACTGATCCACGGTCTTTAGCCACCCGACGTCGTCGTGGGAATGAGATACGAGATGGACGTTTAGTACACCTGATTCGGCCGAGCTATATCCTTTAAACGCTGTATCATATCCATCTTCGGTCCATGGCTTGTCATACTTGGCAGACGTACTCCCAGCACCGAGCAAGAGGAAAGATACGTAGGAAAGCAGTCGCATGACTGGATGACTTGCGTATAGCGCAGTCGATTGGGGAATGGCCGCTTGAGATCCGTTCTAGCTGCTTCGCTGTGTCCGACCTTGGAAGATCCATCGAATGCTGATAATTGTTCGAAAAGAGTTGCGAATCAGATAAACAACATCGCAACACTTGACCACGAACTCATCATGGAGGAGCAGACGTCGACGGTCGGACGCAGTGTGCGTGCATCTATCGACTTCAATGGTCCACTCAATGCACTTTCAACTTCCCCGAATAAAAAACTTATTGCTGTTGGTGGTCGAGATGGTGCGCAGTATTGTTCTTTATGTCGAAGAATGGATAATTGACAAGCATGAGCTGTCTGTAGTGCTTAAGATCGTCTCGCTTGGTCCGAAAGGGTTTTCGGAAAAACGCAACTTGAGAGTTGGCAAAGCTAGTTTAAAGTTCAGTACCATTGATATTCGATGGCATCCACGTACGTCTATGCTTTATTTGTTAGTTGGGTGACATCAATCTAACTTGCTTATGCAGACCTGTCATCCTTACTGGCGACAGCAGCGACGAATGGCTCGGTTGTCATCTGGAATCTCAAGCTGGATGGTGCGAAACAAGTACAAGGTACCGACTTTATCCATGAAAACAGTCAACAGGTATTGATATGGTATGCATAGATCGTGTTTTCAACGGCCATCGACGAGCCGTGAATCGCATTTGTTGGCATCCGGATGATGGAAATTTGCTGCTAAGTGGGTCACAAGATGGAACGGTTAAACTTTGGGTACTTCTATCCTTGTGAAAGTCTTTTCGGGAAATGGCAAACTCATGATCACCGATTCTAGGACCGACGAGGAACGAATGGCAATACGTACCAGTCGAAAGAGTCTCGAGAAAGTGTCCGAGACGTTCGTATCAAACCTCACCACAACTCGAATAAATTCGCAGCTGCCTTTGAGAACGGAATCGTACAGGTACTACCTCCCATGCATACATGATACGGAGAGTAATACTAAAGATCATGACAAATAGCTGTGGGATATGCGTCAGACAGCACAGCCAGAGGAACAATTTACGGCTCACAAAGGACTGATGCTCGCTCTCGAGTGGCATCCTTCTAAGCCTAATATCCTTGCAACAGGCGGACGAGACAAGTACTTGAAAGTATGGGATCTAGAGGACGTTCGTCAACCCAAACGTACGATCCAAACAATCGCAAGTGTCGGGCGAGTGGCGTGGCGACCAGAGAACAGTCAGCACATTGCAAGCAGTGCTTCTATCACCGATCATAGCGTCTTGGTGTGGGATACACAGCAGCCGTACATACCGGTGGCTGCAATGAAGAGCCATACGGACATTGTGTCTGGTATCGAATGGCTGGATACACCAGTATCGCCATCTTTCGCGAGCAACTATCATGATAAAGAAGGCGAGTTCGAGGGACAGGGGTATTGGCAGCACATGCTCGCATGCTCAAAAGACGGTACGTTGAAACTGCACTCGCTAGCAGACGCCGTCAAACCGCATCAGTCGTTGCCAACGACTGCGTTGGCGCTCAATTCAACCGGAGAGGTCGCCTTCTCTCACGACTACATCGATCGGACTTGTGCCTCACTACGTATCCACCGTCATCTAGACATGAATAGCTCCCTCTTCACGGTGACAGACACGCCACAGAAGGGTAACGGTACCGTAGGAAAGAAAAAGCAGTCTAGTAAACGTCCTTCGAACGGATGGCATGGCTCCGACCTGTCCAAGGATAGTTTAGCATCACAGAATGATCATGACACAGAATCGACAGCTCGATCGTATGGCAGCTCGAATCCTCACGCTGAGGTACCTCGGCCATTGACACTAGGCAGAGCAAGTAGTAGTAGCGGTAACCTCATGTCGTTGGCTCATTCTGGAAGCAATCTTTTGTCAGGATCTCAGTTGCCTACTAAGTCACCTCAATATGACCAGCCGCCATATTCTGGCGGCATACCTCGTATGTCTAGCACTGGCGGCGCACAGCACTTTCGCAACGATTGGGGTAGGAGCAATTCCGATCGGATCCGGAGCGAGACGGATTCGACGCTTGAGAGAAGAGGCTCAGGTCTGCACTATGTGAACGGACAAGATGGTTCACAAGGTCATTTGGTGTCACCTACGAACGTCGACAGTGACTTTCTACCGACCACGACGCCAAAAGCATTGATATCGATCGTCTCGATGGAGAGTGCTGCCAAAGCGAAGCAGTTGGAAAGTATATTTTACGGCGATGAACAGGCATTTGCAGCTGCAGAAGAACAGCTCGAGCGTCTTAAGTCGCAGTTCCAGCAGAGCGGTCAACTTCGAGATGCGTTTGGCTTTGATGAACACGCTTTTCGTTTCTTAGCGACCAACTACAAACTATTCGATGGGAAAGGAGTCAAGGACATGGATAATGCAGCCGATCAGGCTTGGACGTTCCCACATATGTGTGCTCATAATGCATTGGCTGCATTCGTCTGTGGAAAGTCACATCTAAGTCAGATGTGGCGTATCCTCGATGTGCTGTATGCGAGTGAAAGTGATCTGAGTAAATTAGCACAAAAAGAGTTGTCTCGAGTGCCTTTACAACGGGAAACGACGACTGAAAGAGCTATTGGACGTAGCTCTCTCATTGTCGACCCATCCCATACGCTCAACAGTGCCATCATGGAAGAGTTACAGCAACAGCATGATATGGAGTCGCTAGATGATCAGTCTCAACCTTCCGCTAACGACACGTTTGGTCCAGGAGACGACTTTGCCGGCGTGGCTGGAACGACGCAGCAGGCTGCCATGCTATTAGAACAACTAGACCATGTCAATCCACAGGCGATGCAAGGGTTTGATCCATATCCGCATGAATCTGGTGGAGGGAATGGGAATAACTCGGACATTTCATCCGCTCGGTTTGCAAAAGGTGCACCGTCAGGCAAAAGCATGCCCGTGGCATCTACTGCAGTAGTGAATGGGAGTGCTGTGAACGGTCAGCTGAGTCATGTTCGAGACAGTATTTTGAAAGAGCTGCTAGAGTACTATGGACAGAAAGGTGACTTGCAATCATGTGTTGCCGTTGCCGTGGTGGCAGGTAAAGTGACGAATGTGGAAAAGTTGATGGGAACTGCGTGGATGCAGCAGACGTATATGCACTACGTGGACATGTTACATCAACTTCAGATCTATTCCGCTGCGAACGAAGTCGTTGCAAATTGTTCTGACGCTTCGATTCGACAAATGAACATGGTAATACTAGTGCTAGCAATTTATCAAGTGCAGAAACTAATGTTGGGCATGTAGAAATCGACGACGATTTATCTGAACTGTTCCAAGTGCAGCAAGTCGTTTGAAGCATATTCGGCATCTAGTCCAAGTGGTCAAATAATCGTCGCGTCAGTATGCCAAACATGCAGCAACAAACCCACTTGTTGTTCCGTGTGGTAAGGCTCTTACATATTAAAAGAAAACAGTCAAGTACTTATGAATTGCATCATGTGTAGTGAACTCCCGGTTCGAGGCTTGTATGCATGGTGTACAGGCTGCTCTCACGGAGGACATTTGGAGCATTTGCAGGAATGGTTTGCAGTCGAAGACACTTGTCCGACAGGATGCTCTCATCATTGTTCACTCCAAATGTCTGCGCCTACAATATAGCTTCGTATTTAAAAATTCAGAATGGTTTTGCTCCCTTTATGTACTTGCATTTGCTTTAGTATCATTAACTATTCGATCGGATGCCACTTGCTCGATAGATTGCTACAGCTGAAAGTAGAGCTCCACATGCGATGAACGTGCTGAGAAATGGAAGTGCTGATGGTTCGACGGTGTTGTTTGAAGAGTATAGAATCGGACGCAATGCTGGTATCCAACGGTGGATAAACAGTCGAGATAGAGCAAGTCTAGCTACAATGTACTGGTCGGTAGAATCCTGTGATAGTTCCAGCAGTCGATGGTAGTATCTCTCTGCCCTGTCCAAGTTAATGTCCACGCCATAGCCATGCTCGTAGATTGTACCAGCACTATACGCTCCCTGGGCAATACCTTTTGCACTCGCACGACTGTACCATCGAAGCGCTTCCTCGTAATCAACAGCGATGCTACCCATGCCATAAAAATAGTAGTCACCAATTCTCACAAGCACTTCGAGATCTCCACTCTCTCGATGTGCTCGAAGCAAAGCATGAAGTGCTCGTGCTTCACTCTTGTTATCTCCCACTTGAAGCAACTTTGTATCGTACAGATAAGCCAGATTGCTTACCGAAACACTGTATCCATAGCTATATGCGACTTCATACAGAACAGCAGCGCGGTGAAAGTCATTGTCCAGGTAGTAGTTAAACGCATCTCTTGTGACTGCACCCCACCTACCTCCTTCAGCTGCAGCCATCAAGTATGGGATCGCATTCCTACTACTTCGATCCAAAAGTGCGTCTACACCGTGCATATGCATTCTACCTAGTTCTAATATCGCGTCGAAATGACCAAACTTTTTCGCAGCGATTTGATAGTAATGCATGGCTTTAGTGTAGTCGACGGATGTCCCGTGTCCATTTGCATAGCATAGTCCAGCGTTAAAGAGGCTGTCTCCATCGCGTTCAAGCATCGCTGCCAATTCAAATAGCTCGAGTGCTCGACTTCGATTGACATCTAAGCCCCCGCTTCCGTAGAAATGCAGAAACCCAAGACCATTAAGAGCTCTCGTGTCGTTTTCCTCCGCAGCCTTTTTATACCATTTAATCGCAGTCGCATTGTCCTGCTCCGTGCCTTCGCCTCTTAGGAGCATGTTAGCAAGCGCGCTTTGGGCTTGGAGGTTACCCGCATCAGCTGCTCGTTCAAAGTATTGAAGTGCACGCTCTTGATCTCGAGGAACGCCTCGGATACCCCAGTAATACAAATTACCCATGGCTACCATCGCATCAACATCTCCGTCCTTGTCTGCTCTCATCTGTTGATATTGGATCACTTCATCATTTTCTCCACGCTCTCCCTTTGTAATGTCATCTTGCAATCCATCATAAAGGCGATGAGCTTCATGCAAAAGCTGTTGACCTCGAGAATGGTACGTGACAGATGCATCTGCAGCTGCTTGAAAGTAGTGGAATGCTGCTGCATCCACTTGTCCTTCCTTTCGATACACGTTTCCAAGTGTCATAAATGCTTCAGGTCGACCTTTAGCAGCAGTGATATGGTAGAAGCCTTTACTCAGGAAAGACATATCATCGTCTACATTTTCATATGTAGACATTTGGACGATAAGTGCCAAGTACTCTGATGCTTTTAGTTTTCCTTGATCAAGTGCTTCTAGAAGAAACGCTTTGGAGCGAGTCAAGTTTAAATCAATCTGCATGTCTCCGAGAGTCCCATCATGGCATCTTGCAGTTTCATCTGTGGTATATCGACCGAATAGGTAGGCAATACCAAGGTCGAGTTGTGCATTTGATGACTGTAAGCTAGCAGCTTCATGAAGAGTGTCCAGCCACGATGGATCACAGTTGACTATAGCTTCTTTAGCAATGTCGTAGACATCCCTCCCAGTGTCGGAAAAGTCACCTTCGACATGCTTATCATGGTTGAGCGCATCTTGTTCATCCTGACGGCTTTTAGACTTTACCATTGTCTGTAAGATGAATGAAATTTGACTAGCCGCATGCATATAATATGAACTATTGGTTGAAGGTATGGGGGTGTGTTGTAAGTCTGGATGAAAGTGTTTTTCATCCAAGTATCGCTTGTAATGTTCATCTTCAGACACTTTTTCGTTGTATACACGCAGTTGGCTCACGAACCCGCGCATACCTTCTGACCATGGACTATTCCCGATCTGTAGCGGTCCATTATTTGATATAACTCGAGTGAAGAACAGCACTTCCTGGTCAAGGATACCATTCAAATAGAATGAGAAAGAGTAATTCCAAGGCTCCTCGGCTTTGCTTTTGTCATGGCAGTGACTAGCACTCTCGGTCATATCATCTTCTGTACAGTTATAGAACGTAAAGCCGACGTGCACCCACTCCATGATCGGTATGTCACTTTGGCTTTCCAGACCGATGTCAGTGTTCAAGTCCGTACTCACCCTTAACAGAAATCGGCGCTCGTTCGGTTTCCACCATACTGATGGCGTCCGTTGTTCGCCCTCTCCGTTTCCATGGAAGAAGATAGCACGAAAGGCATCGCTTGGTGCTGCTGTCGTAAACATCCAAAAGCTGAGTGCCCATGATCCAGGAGACTTTGTCTGTATTTCTGAATCAAGTAGCTTAAGTGATTGGGTTCCAGAGAATGTCAATACGCTATCGATAAAGACCACAGGCTCTACTAACTTCGTCTCAGCGAACACTTGGTGCTCATTTACAGTCAAATTAGCGTCATGAATGACGATCGCATCATCACATGCTACAACTGTAAACGGAGTAGAGTCAAGCTGCATATTGATCTTATCACTTGCATCCACATCTGTCTTTAGAAGTAGCACGCGTAGAAAGAATTCTCCAGTTAGCATGAGTCGTACCTCAACATCGTTTGTGTAGCTTAAAGAGGCATTTATGCGTGGATCGGTCACATCATTTTGTGTAGAACCTTTCTTGAGCAAGTGTGTGGTGGCAATCTCGTCTTTAAATGCTGCAAACGGGGTTGTCACCTTATCCAGCGCTACATTCTGTATCGTAATTGCAAGTGTTTTACAATCTTCAGACCAATTTCCAGAGATAGTATCACCTATATAAGTTCCGAATAAGATTGCTTCATGTAATGAGTGTGTCGATGATAAATCGATGCAATTCGTCGCTTGATAGAAATCAAGCAGGAGAAGATGGTTCGATTCGATATGATGAACTTCGTCCGTAATATTGGGCAATCGCATCCCGGTTATAACAGGTGTACAGAAGTCGATATCCAGCTCACATTCGATGACCGATCGGCTTTGCTTAGCAGCGCTATCTTCCAACTGTGGTTCCTGGATCTGGTATCTGGATGCATGCAATTGAGTAGTAGATTGCAAAATGATATTTGCTCCTTTTTCCATATTGACAAGTTCTAGCTGTATCGTATCTGGTAGTAGGCGTGAAGGAGTATTTCGTAACGTGGCTTGCCAATCTGCTACCAGTCGTAGCTTCTCAGAAGCACAACACGTTGCGTTTGGAGCAAGCTCTACCATGGACAGATCGCCTTTTGCAATCCACCATTGTACAGTTCCTTCCAGAGAACCAGGCCCGGTGTATGGCACGTCAAGTGCCCACGTTATGGAGCTAATGCTTATAAAGAAGACGATGAATCCAAGTCGCTGCATGGCGATCTTCGGACGTGACATGGCTGTTAAAGATACCATCAGTTATAACGTGACAGCAGTTAATTGTTAAAACAACAAAGGTGGACAGCAAAGATCAAAGTCGCAATAAGCTTTCTATCGACTACTTTGCTTGTCTGTCACGTCCACATTTGACGCTATGACTGTCATCCAAACGACAGCACACTTGGAGAATGATCATAAACCACCACCGAAAACGGTACTTTGCTAAATGCATTATAATCCTTGTATTTGGTAATAAAATGATGAACGATGGTAGAAAAAGGCTCGTAATAAGAAACGTAAAGCTCGTAAAACCAAGCATAAGACGACGGAATCACCTAGTGAAAGTGATCTGCTTATACAGGATGCTCAAACGCAACTGGAACAAGAAATGAAGGATGCAGGGATGGAAAATTGTCTGCCATTGTCCTTCAGTTCCCACCGATCCAATCGGAAGAGGCAGCGAACAGAAGAATTTGAAGAATACATTGACGAAGAAGTAATTATTCCAGCCTCTACTAGCCACGGAGCACTTGTGTCTAGAACAAAAGTAGTGTACGATTCCGATGGCAACGTCATCAGCAAGACTCCAGAACAGGTCGAACTGCCTCTAGAAAATGAGATAACAGCAGTAGAAAACACTAGCGAGAGTTCCAACAACGCGACGAAAGAAACACAGAAAGACAACGACAACACAGAGCCACCTCCTGATTTAGACAAGTCCGTCCACAAGTTCTGGCACCAACGCCTCAGTCTGTTTGAAAGGTTTGAGGAAGGCATTCAGCTCGACCACGAGAGCTGGTTTTCAGTACGTCGATCCATTTGTAATCAGCTTATCATTCTCTCATGTACGTGGTAGGTGACTCCACAAACTATTGCAGAAGACGTTGCAGAAAGATGTCGTTGTGACGTGCTTATTGATGCCTTTACCGGTTGTGGTGGAAATGCCATCCAGTTCGCTCGGACTTGTCGCCACGTGATAGCCATTGACATTGACCCGACGAAGATTCGCATGGCGAAACATAATGCTAGAGTGTATGGTGTGGAAGATCGTATAGAGTTTATCGTTGGAGACTCCATCTCCTTGCTACCTCAGCTATCCGCTGACGTTGTGTTTTTATCACCACCGTGGGGAGGCATGGAGTATAATCGAAAATTTTTTAAACTGTCAGACATCCAGATCAATGGGACGGATGGCACTCGTCTATTCGAGTTGGCGCGACAGGTGACGCCGAATGTCGCGTACTATTTGCCCAAGACGACACCGACTGGAGCTGTATCTGACTTGACTTCATCAGATGAAGAGGTGGAGTATCAAAAGGTCTTTTTAAACGAAAGTCGCAAAGTGACCATTGCTTACTATGGTAACTTGGTCGTGTCGAAAGAAAAGAGATGAAGAAGAATGTGTTTAAACGAAGACAGTGTTATTGTGGGTGCTCTGGTAGTTGCAAAAGACCAAATTCGGTCGTGTACATGGATGCCATGGTGTTGTAGGCTAGCATATCTCCAGCTCGGATCATATTTCCTAGAATTGCCATGTCTAAGTGGATGGAGAGGTAGTAGATGATGGAGAATGTACCTGCATCGCAGTTCAATGGCGAATCAGCCGCAGGATCGGAGAGGAGAGAGGTTACAGCCAAGCATGCTGCCTATAATACATGATATAATCAGTACAGTACGTCTGCTTGCTCCATATGAATTCGTACTCGAAGCGTCCAGGCCGGGGACCATTCTCGCTTTAGAATGTCAAGGCAGATGCTGCCATCCTATGCGAACAGTTAGAAGCTGCTATTATTAATACATCTATATCATGAAGCTACCTTAAAATGAACATTCGGGTGGAAGATGCGAGTAATGAATTTCATCTTGGGAGGCTCCATCGGATACAGCGGCGTCGTTGCGATGGATAATTCAAAAACACGGTCTTCGAACGGTGTGTCTTTCGGGCCACGGATGAAAGCCTTCCAACGCACGATCGTATCCTCTTCCGGATATAGCACCATGTCTTCTTCTGGGTGTTTCTTGAGCTCCTGGAGCTCCTTCCTCAATCGCTTGACATTTGTATTCATCATCTCTTCTGCTTTTAGTTCCTCACCCTCTATATACAAACATCAAGAGAAAGGTCGGTGGTGTGAAAGGTCGTGCAAGTGGAGGAGAATGAGTCGAGGCGAGTCTTCGATGCCGCAGATCTCGTTCGATGACGAGTACCGTATTCGCCTACTGGAGAAGGAGAAGATCACGC